>WAAG01070662.1:0-13858 GCA_013390105.1 Tichodroma muraria | reverse complement strand
TGCCCCTCGCAGCGCTGCCCCCAGGCTGGTGCTGCTGCACCCCCCAAGGCTCGGTCACGCCGGGCTCAGAGCCCAGGTCACCCCTCTGGCTGCCTGTCAGCGTCTCCGTAAATCGTGCAGCTCTCCGTGCCCCCGCCCAGCGTGGACCTGAACTTTCCTTGGAACACAGGGAATGAGCAGAGCCCACCCAGAAGGTTTTGATGAGGGGAAGGGGGGAGGCCCAGGGATCCCCCTCCTCCTCCAAGCTCAAATGCTGGCTCTCATTTACGCTTGGGAGTGTTGTCCCTTCTCCCAGGTGGAATTTTAAACGCTCCAACCTCAGCGACCACCTTTCAGCTCTGAAGTTTTCTGAAGAAATAGAAGTGTGTGAGCTGTGGGGCTGTTCTTTCTGCTGCCCTTCCCTGCATGCACTGTCTCCGTGGCAGCTCGTGGCAGTACCTGCTGCTCAGCTTCAAAACCTCGGCCCTAGCAGTGCCCTTGTCACTGTCCCAACTGCCTGTGTCACAGGGGATTCCAGGGCCCATCTTCTGCTGAAGGTTGCTCTCTGGTTTGCAGCATCGTTGGCCGGGTAGGCAGGTGTTGTGTAAATGGGCAAGGGAAGAGAACCCTTCACTCCTCTCACACTCACCTGAGCAAAATCCACATTCCCAGTGTGCCAACCTGGCACTTTTCTAAAGGATCTGGAGGTATGATGTTTTTCTCCAGTAGAACTGGGCATGGTGAGAGGTGATAGAACCCCCTTGAAATGCAGAAACCTCTTGCCTTAAATCTTCTGTTGCTTTGGGACACGTGGATGGGGAAGTCTTGGAGAAAAGAGGTAAGACATGGCCGTTTCTGTGGGCAGCACCTCCAGTGGGAAAGGCTCTGGCCTCTCCTCAGGGGGAGCTCATCTGTGGTAGTACTTAGGCTGCAGGGATTGAACCTCTCCAGATGGTCTCAGGGGTTTCTCTATTACTAAGATCTGGTGTGTTTTTTCTCCCAGTAGGACACAGACAAAATTATTCTTTAGTTTCTCTCCCATGCATGAGACGAGTCCCAGTGCTCACACCAATTCCTACCCTGCTCTTGGTCCGGCACTTCCAATACCCAATGGTCTGGCTCATGGTGTCATGTCAAGTATTGTGTTTTCAGATATAAATTATGAGTGCAGCTCTCAGGTACCTAAAGTGACTCCAGGAGAGCTGGAGAAGGACTTTAGACAAAAGCCTGGAGTCACAGAACAAGGGGGAATCGTTTCCCACTGCCAGAGGGCAGGGATGGATGGGATATTGGGAAGGAATTGTTCCCTGTGAGGGTGGGGAGGCCCTGGCACAGGAATTCCCAGAGAAGCTGTGGCTGCTTCTGTATCTCTGGCAGTTTCCAAGGCCATGAACAACCTGGTCTAGTGGAAGGTGTCCCTACAAAGGGGTTGGAACCAGGTGATCTTAAAGGTCCCTTTCAACTCACCCCATTCTGTGATAGATGTTACGCTCTGGGTGTAAGTTTATCCTTGCCTCCCAGAGGTGAAGCTGTCAGGAGAAAGCTCCTGAGGATGCTCTGCTCTCTCTCCAGTGGCAGGGCTGAGGATCAGGGCCTGTCACTGCCCGGGGTGGGGGTCTGCAGGCATTCGTTTGTCCCTCCTTGCACAGGCTGCCTCCCTGCTGGGGATGCTGTGTGGGGGTAATGAGGTGGAGGTGGATCAGAGTTAAAGCCCTGCCTGGCTTCCCTGTTGCAGGCAAATGGATTTTCAGCTCCAAACAGTTTGTCGTGACTGCTGGGACACCCCCATACTCTCTCCTGCTCTGTGGGTGCCAGAAAAAGCTTTGTCTAAAACAGCTTCCCGTCAGGGAAGGATGGGTTTCAGCATGGCCTCAAGCACCAGTCTGCAGCAGGACTGAGTTTTGCATTTATTTTTCAGCTTCACCGAGCATCTGCTCAGATTCTTCTCTGAGGTTACCAGATGATAACTGCTACTTTCTCCAAAATGGGATCACATCCCTGCCTTCAATGTCAAGGAATGTCTGGTGGTTCCAGCCTGTTCCACCCCGAAGAGCAGCTGCTGGGAGTCCCAAAATGAAGGGGGACAGGATGACAGAGGGCTGATTATGGAGGGGAAATCTCGTGTAAATTGAAAAAGTGCTTTGAAACCCGTGCTGGATCCCAGGAATTTCCTCAACTCCTTCAGCCTGGGCCTTTATGAGAGCAGGTGATGGTTTTGCTCCACAGGGAACACCTGCAGCCAGCAGGGTCGGAGCTGTCCCTGCAGCAGTCCAGGTGGCTGGAATGTCCCCACAGCCCTGGGGCTGGAGCTGTGCAGTGTTTTCCCTGCGTGGAGCATTTTCCCAGCCAGTGCCCTGTGCTGTGCTGCAAGGGGCTGGCCAGGAGCAGGGCTTGGGGCCAGTGAGGTGGCAGCGGGTGCCCAGGAATGGGACAGGGCCAGATGGCTGCTTTGAAAGTAAAGGAAAAATTACAGGGAAATATGCTGCTGCCTGCTGGAGACCCACCCCTCCTACCCCAAATACCCCCAAAAATGAGCTGGTCCTCAGTGCTCAAGGTGGGCGTGGAGCAGTGCTGCAGCACCCAGCCAGGATCCTGGGTAATTTCAGGCTTATTTTGTGTTTCCCAAATACTTTTCAGCAGAGATTCCCAAAGCACATTTCAAATAATAGGCATTTTTTTTTAACTGCCCTTTTCAGGCTACTAAATGCTATTTTCCTTTCCCACGGAAGCAGTTTTGGACACACGGAAGCTGCTTGGCCTCTGCAGACACACACAGTGCAGCCCAGGCTGGGAGAGGATTCATTTAAGAGTCCCAGGCTTGAGTTCTACTTTTTATGCTGTTTCTGCCAGATTTGGGTCTACGATTCTCCACAAAAGGTAGCCAAGGCAAAATAAATGTGGAGTTCTATGGTACATGGAAGCAGAGTGGGTGATGGGTCCCAGCCAAGCTCCAAATCTGCTCCTGATGGCAGGGTTTATGGATTGCTGTTAATCTGCGAGGTAGCTTTGTACACTTAATAGGTGTGTGACTGATTCCGGTGCCAGGAGATTGGCCGTTCTCATCAGGTCATTCTTTATTTATAACCTAAAGCAGCTGGAAGTTTCCTCCTGGAGGGAGTGGAGGTCCCGGAGCCACACTGGCAGGGGCATGGCAGGGCTGGTGCTTCTGCTGTCACCAGCCGGCTGTGAGTTGGCCTCAGGGTGAGTCCTGGAGCCGTGCTGGCTGGATGTGGGATCTCCCTCCCTCTGGCGTGGGGAAGGAGCAGAGAAGCAGCCCTGGAGAAGGACCTGCAGCTCCTCTCAGCCCACAGCCTCTCTTGCAAGGAGGGGCTGTGCTGAGAGAGACAGTGCTCGTGATGGAGAGGGGCTCCCCTCCCTCTCTCACCCAATCCCTTCCCACACATCCATCAGTTTCAAAGTAGCTGGTGGGGGTCTTTTTCATTCCAAAAGCCTCGACCTGGTGGTGAGACTGGTTGGGAAGGGGAGGGAGCGATGTGCCTGAGCATGCACTTAGTTCAATTAACCAACGCCGTGTCAAACACCACCAAGCTCCCCGTGTCCCCCTGCCCAGGCTCAATTAGCTCTCCCTTTAATGAGAGCCTGCCTCTTGCCTCGCTCAGCTAATTAAAGAGCCCATGCCAGTAAGCCGTGGCACCAGGTTGACGGTGGGGAGCTTTTCTGAGCAGGATGTGAAGAGAAGAGGGATCACGCTGGCAGCAGCTGCTTGGCTGGGGGCCCTGTGGATTCAGCTCACCCCCACCGAGCTACTGGAAATGGAATATCAGGTTTTAAGCCCTGGTTATAAATACAAGTGCGGGAGCTGATGCAACCCTGGCAGACGAGAGCGAGGTGTTTGGAAACAGGAGACTGCTGGCAGGGAAGACAGAGCTGCCCCAGTCCCCCCCAGCGGCTGGGGAAGCTGCTGAGGGGTCCCCTCAGCCCCGCCCGCTCCCACCACCCGGACCGACCCGGGCCTTTGCTGAGGGAATTAGCCAGGGTAATTAGTGGGCTCCTGGGTCTCTCTCCCCCTCTAATAAGTTATTCAGCCCTGAAGAAGAGAAATCTCTGGTGAGAGCTTAGAGCCTCTTTCAGTTCCTAAAGGGGCTACAAAAGAGCTGATGAGGAGCTTTGGACAAGGAAAAGGTACTGGGAGTTACAAGATAAATTTCTGAAGCACTGGGGACATCTTGGTTCCCCCCTCCAAGAGCAGATCTGTGCCCAGGTGGGTCAGAGAGGGGCTGGAGGGGAAGCCGAGGGAAGAGTGTTCACAGAGTCCCAGAATGGTTTGGGTTGAAAGGGACCTTCAAGACCATCTCATGCCACCCCCCTGCCACGGGCAGGGACACTTTCCACCACAACAGGTTGCTCCAAGCCCCGTCAACCTTTCCCCAGAGGAGAGGTGTTCCATCTCTCGGCTGTTTCAGGATGTGCTGAGCCCTGGCAGCACCCACGGGTCTTTTCTGGCTGAGGTCTGGTGTCAGAGCTCAGTCTCCAGACGACTCACCACCTGCAGGGATTTGGGAGTGGAAGTACCAAGCCAAATCCACCTCTGCTCCCTGCATCTGTGGCTGCTCCAAAAATCCTGTTCCCATTAATAGGAAAAATGTCCTGCTCTGAGTGGGGCAAATGGGGGTCCCCGTGACTTAGCTGGGGTGAGGCCCTTGCACTGCAATCTCTCAGCTGCTTCACAGCAATGACTGTAATTTGTTAGGAACAGGCTTTTGTTTGGAATTCAGGAAAGAATTTTGCACCTACTGAGGAGTATTTTGGGTTGGTATAGAAGAAGCACAGCAAAGACTCTCGAGAATAATAAACTCTGTAGGTTTCAAAGGAATGTCTTCAGCAGCCTAATGGTTTGATACTTTGTGAAGTTCCTTGCAGGACTTTGCCACCACACATTTATCAGGTGTCAGAGAGTGATGGGAAGCAGGGGAGGGCAGGGCAGGGAGAATGAGAAGTTTTGGGTGTGAGGGCTGCTCTTGGCTCTGTGCCCACACCTGCTGTGTTCTGCACCTTTCCATCTTGCCTGTTATCCTTTTCAGCAGTAGTTTTGTTCCTTGCCTGAACTGAGTGTGGCACCAGCCCACGGCTCTGTAGAGGATAAAAGGCAGCCCCCGCTCTGCTCCTGCAGCCTGAGCTCTGCTCCTCACCTTCCAAAGCATCCTGCACCTCCATCCCTAAGCTCTGGGGTGCTTTGGCCAGGTTCGGATGTGTCTGCAAGGGGCAGAGCTGCTGTTTCTGCAGCCCCTGGGGAGGGCAAAGAGCTGATAAGGAGATGGTGCATCCCCGCAGCTCCCGCGCCCTCGTCCCCTCTGGGGCTGAAAATCCGTGCTGTTACCGACGAGTTCTGTGCAGTCACTCCGGGATTTTAATCCCAGCACCGCGTCTCTCTGCTCCGAGCCCCGTGCGGACCCGGTGCTTCAGCCGCCCGCGCGTGTCCAGCAGCGGCGCCCGCAGCCGGAGGGATGCGGCGGGGAAATCCTCGTGCATCCGCCTGCCGAGCCCTTTAGATGTCGCGCTGGAGCAGCGAGTCCCCCGTGAGCCCTCGGCCTCCTCCTCCTGCTGCTGCTGCTGCTCGCCCGCAGCCTGGCCGCGGCGGACTCCGGTAACTCTGTCTGCCGGCGGCTGGCTCCGGCCGAGTCACGCGGAGCCGTGACTACCACATCGCCTGGCACGTACCGAAAGGGCTGGCACCGCTCTAGTCTGTGGCTTGGAAACAGCTTGGACATCTGCCGGTGTCTTTGGGATCTCATGGGATCTCGCAGGGGGCTGCCTGGTGCCCTTTCCCCCACGCATGGGGGGCTCCCGCTGCCCCCTGCTCTCCCGGGAAAGGTATAAATCACTTTCCCCGCGGGAGCCGCCGGGTGTCCGGTTACCCCGGGCTCCGAGGCATCCTCCTCGCTGGGCCGGGGCTGTCTCTCATGCCGACGCTTCGCTCAGGGCCCTTGGCCGGCTTTGGGGAAAATCTCAGTTCACCAGCGGTGACACGGTGCAGGCAGCGTTTTGGGGAGCGCTGGGAACTCCTGGGACAGGAGCACTCATCTCCTGTTGCTCCATGTCTGGTGCACGGGTGATCAAGCAGAAATCCAGCTCTGGGGTGGGATGCAGGATTGGAAAGTGTCAAAACGAGGAGCTACCCCCACTCTGCATCTGCTCCCACCCCTCTCCCCCGGGGCAGGCTGGTTGTGACCTCTGCCGTTCCTCTCTCCCCCTGGGATTTTTGCCCCACTGTTGTGTTACCTCTCAGCTTTCCACTTTCTTGGCCTAATTTTTCATTTTCTTGTTCCTTTTGCAGTCTGAGCCTTGGTCCCTTCAACTCCCACTGCTAGTTCTCTGCCCACCCCTGAGTCCTGAGCCAACTCCTGGGTGATGCTGCCCCATGGAAGGGGAGAGACCTGCCTGGAGGAGAAGATGGAAGTTCCAGGAGAATATTTGGTGGGGGGAGGGTGTCTCCAAGAGACCCACAGCCCAATGTGGCACCTCTTTGAACAGAGCTGTCCAGGTGTAAAGTATTCTTCTGCTGGCACATTAAATTGTCCTCTTTGGAGGCCTGTCCAACCAGAGGAGGACAGGTTATGGACTCAAACTCTTGTGCCCCCCCTGCCTTTTTTGTCTTGGCTAAGCTGCTTTTGGGCTGGCTCATTTTGTTCCTGCCCTGGCATTTCCAGGGTGAGTGACATCGGAGGCTCCAGAGCTGAGCCACTGGAGAGGGAGGGATTTGGTTGCAGAAAGATTGGATCATTCAGTTCAAAGGTAGAAGATCCTGCTTCTCTGGAGGCAGTTCAAAAAAGTCTGGAATTGCTTCCAAAACTCCGATTACCTGATCTTGGGCATGAATGCTGTGCCCCCTGCAAGACACCCCTGTCAGGCTCTGGAAGGGAGCTCATCCCAGCAGGATGCAGCCCAGCCCTCAGGACATGCTGGGGTGCTGTTTGAAGAGCTGAATCCAGTCCCATTGACCTTATGGCCCTTGGAGCTTTCTGGTTTTCAGCAGTCCCTGTGCCAGGTGCGGTGCAGCTTGAGTTCCTGCCCTGCAGGTCTGAGCTCTTCCTCCACCTGTGGTGGCTTTGTCTCTCCTTGGTTCACACCAGGAGATGGATACAGGGAAGCTGCTTTCTGGAAGACACACCTTGAGGTGTGGAAGGGTCTGGCATTTGACTTTCACTTGTAGGTGGTCCTCAGAAAAGCCACCATGGTCAGGAGGTGTCAGTGCCCGAGTGGTGACAAGCGTGTCCTCTGTGAGCCAAGCTGGCTTCCCGGACCACCTGGATGTCTGGCTTGTGGAACACGGCTAATCCTCCACCAAAGGTCAAGTCCTGCTCCTGCTCCGTGGAACTTTCCCCATCCCTTTCAGCAGACAGCAAGTTCTGGGCTGATGCATTTGGGAGAGGGAGGAACAGAATACGCAAATATCATTTATGGTTCCTCTGTGTTTTGCTGCTTGTGAGAAGGAAGCTGTGTTGGGTTGCTGGATGGTTCCCAGGGAGAGGGGACCTCCGTGGATTCCAGCTTCTTTCCGCAAGGCTGACTATGGTGAAAAGGGAAGGCAGAGGCAAGGAGAGGAGTTGCATGGATGGTGCTGTGAGAAATGGTACAGCACCTAATGGTGACCAGTGTACTCCCAGGGCTGGAGCATGATTCCTCCCGGTGCTGCTGGGCCCTGCTGCGTGCATGAAGCACCACCAGCAGCCAGGATGTGGGTGAAACAGGGAACACATTCTCACTCCCTCTCCCAGCAGGCTGGAGGAACAGCAAGAAGCAGGTTCAGTGCTAGGAATGTGCAAGCACAGATGCCTCTCCCCTCCTCTTCTTTCCCCCTGACTTTAGAGTGTTCTGTGGGGTTCCTCCCCAGCCCCTCGGCAGCCCTGCGCGGGGAGGCTGCAGCACCAGGCACAGCTCGCAGGGCTTCGGGACTCGCGCGCTCCCAGGGCGCAGCACGCGATCCGTGGGAAATGTGGGATGGTGGAAGGAGGGCAAGGGGAAAGGAGCAGGAGGAGAAGGGTGTCCCCCTGAGCCCCCCCATCCCACCGAGCGCGCGGAGAATTCCTGATGGCTGGGCTCATGTGAGAGCATTATCCCCAGGATGAGCTCATGCGCGAAGCGCGCGAGTTATCCGTGTGATTCCGGGTGCTGGGGCACCGCTGGTGGATTCCCTGGAGTTATGTGCAGTTGCCATTTCCACGCATTCCTGGGTTAACAGCCGATCAGGTTTCGCTGTTCACATCCCCATTGAGCGCTCAGGGCTGTGGCTCCGACGCTGGTGATGGAGCAAAATCCCTTGGCTGTCTGGCTTTTGCTTTCCCAAACGTGGCCTTCCCCATTCCTCTTCCTTGATCTGCTCCAGGCCCTCCCTCCTCTCTCCCATGGCACTGACCACATTGCGGGTTCTCCGTCCCCTTCCTCATTTCAAGTTGAGCTTTAATTTGTGATGCTTCTAGAAGTTGGTTGGGGCCATCACTGTGTGGGATTCTTGGAGAGCTCCTGTCCCCTCGCTGGTGCGTTGATCAGGCTGGCAATGAGCCACCACACCCGTCAGAAGCCTTGCTCTGCTCCAGTGGGGTGTCCTGGCAGAAAACCAGAGTCTGGAGCAGGGTGATTCCCCCCCTGTCCCTTCATCTCTGTTTCCTCACTCATGGGAGGACCTCAGGGAAGGTGGGCAGCTGAGGAAGGAGACCCGGCTGTGTTCAACCAAGAGACTTGGCTCTCTGTTAATCATTCAGTCTACGATGGGTCAGTGAGAGGACCAGCCCTGGAAGGGTGTTTGTGACTACAGTGGAGGGTCAGGTCATCTCAACCACTCCACCCAGGCCATGAGGGGGTCTGCCAGGCTCTGGGGCGTCTGCACGTGGCTGTTGGGTACCTGTGGCAAAGGACACTCTTTGACTTGCTGAGCTCTTGGCTCTTTCCCTGGTGAGGAAGGGCTGGGGGAGCCAGGACAGCCAGAAGTTGCAGAAAATGAGCTCTTCTAGGTTTGGTGGGTGTCCATGTGCAGTAGGAGGCTCAGGGCCGGCACCAGGCTGAGATGTGTCCCAGCCCACAGCTCACTGTGACAGTCAGGGTTGTGGCCCCTCACCTACACCCATCCAAGGGATAATCGTGGGAGAGCCTAGGTGTGTCTCCAAAGGGTGAAACCGATGCACGCAGATCGATGTCCATCTCGTTAGCATCATTGCAGAAGCAGTTGGAGCCTGTTCCTCTGCTTCCCACGGTCACCCCGGCTTTGAGAGGGAACATCTGCATGGAAGCTCATGGCTATGCTGGCATCTGCCTGGTAACTTCAGGGTGTGAATTTGCTGCCAGTGCATAGCACAGACAACTCTGCAAACCTTGGAGTGACCTTCAAAGCCAGGGCCAGGCAGGGAGACCATGGAGGTGATGATGGGGAGATACCACTGCTTAGATTTTCCCTGATTCCAGGTCAGGGAGTGAGGTGGGTGAGGAAAGAGCCTGATCACCCAAAACGGGTTTCCACACTGAATCCAAGGGCCCACCCACAGTACCAGGAGGCAATGGCTCATCCCTTGGGACTCTGCAGGGGAGTGCTTAGAAAGAACTGTGGGAAGGCTGGACCAGCTGGAGACCAGCTGAATTTTCTGCTCTGTTGAAGGTTGAAGGTGTTGGCTGAGCCTCGGGGGTCAGTCAGGTACTCTGCAAGTGTAAGTGTCGGTGCTGGCTCTTGAAGTCCCGAGCCCATCCCCTCTCTCCTACTCACCTCTGCAAGGATGGAAACTGTATCCCACTGCAGCAGGGAAGAGCTGCTTTGCATGCTCTAGGAAGTAGCCTTTTAAAAGAAAAATAATGCATGAATCGCCCTTTTCTGGAGAGTTCTGTGCTGCCAGTTTGTTATGACATGAGCAAGAGGCATTTATGACAGCAGCCTCCAATAAATTGCTGAAACTGTCTGGGCAAATGGGGCAGAGGACTAAACTCAGAGACTGATTTTATTATTTTTCCATCTTCTTTGCCTTAAAAAGCAAACGACGGAGTGACGTGAATGGATATAAAACACGGTGGTGGCTAAATTTGGAAAAATCTTCGAAAAAACTGAAAGGACACGGCTTTGACCAGGGCAAACGTGTGTGCTGCCTTCTCCTGTCCACTGTCCCGTGCCGTGGGGATACGGGCATTGGTGTGGTCCTGCCCTTCTGGGGAGGGGCTGGGCTGACATGTTATTTTAGAAGATACTTTATATACCTACTAGCTGTGCGTTGCAGCTCTGTTACTGTTATTACGAGACTATTCTTAATTTCCTGCCTTTTTTTTTTTTTTACCCTGTGCAAGCTTTGCATGCTGTAGGGGAAGTTCCCTTTTTCGGCGTGTGGAGGAAGAGGGAGAGCCGAACAGGAATGGTCGGAGGGGAGATGCTCCCCTGCTTGGGGAGAGGGACTGGGGAGAGGGAGGTACACTGGGCTCCCACCCTGGAGCGATGGAGGGGAGCGAGGTGAAAGGAAGACAGTCGAAGATCAAACATATGAGCATGCATTGAGCTGTGCTGGTTCAACCCTTCTTGTTCAGCAGCAGTGAGGTGAAGGGTGTTGACATATTAAGTGGTGGCAATTAGGCCGGGAGTTAACACCTTATTAAGCGGGACTAGGGGCAGTTGGCACCTCCAAGCCTCGGTGTCTGCAGGCTCGGCAGGGACACGGCACGGAGAGACTTGTTCCCGACCATTGGGGCTGTGCCGGTTGTTTCTGAGATCCATAAAACTCTTACGGCTTATGGACGAGGCAGCAAACCCTCGGCAAAATGGAAGTCTTCGGGAGTCAGAGGAGCCAAACCAGCTCCAGAGTCGTGGTACTCACACCCTCCCTCTGGCCAGCTCTGCCACGGCGGCTCATGGCAGGGCTGCCTCGACTCAGGTTTTCTATCAGGGCTGCCAGCACCATCCCCAGATCCTGTGCTCACTGAAATCTGGGGCTCAGGTTTCCTGAGGGTTGGATGGAGGATCTGGCAGCGTGACCTGTCCTTATCGTTCGTGACTCCAGCTGGTGACAGTGTGGTGTGCCGACCCCTGCAGCGCTTCTCCACCCTCAGGTGCAGGGATGTGGGTGGAGCAGCATCGGGGGCCTGAGGATGTCCATTCCCCCTGCCCCACTGCAGCTGCTCAGCCCGGGCAGAGGGACCGGCTGGGTCGGGGGTTTTGTGCTTCGGAGCCCTTTGCTACTGACTTTGCCAGGACACTGCAAGCAGCTGGGAGCTGCTTCCCAGCCCATCAGCCGTTCCTGGGCTTGCTGTGGGGGCGGAAGCCTGGAGGAAGGGCTCATTCCTCAGCGGCTGTAAGAGGGAGACGAGACACCAGTCCATGAAATGCCATAAATCCTGTCATGTTGCACTTTTATCATCATTACTGGGATGCATATGCATAAGGGCCTTTCATGAGACGCAGGCCCTGTATTTGCCAGTTGGCATTTACTGGCCTTGTTTGTCCTGCTCCTGCCCAGCTGAGAAATTCCAGGGATGCTATTGGGCTTTCTTGGGTTGTTGCCCCATTTGGAGGGTGAAACCCTGGCCAATCTCAGGGGTGGCAGTGGGGACGCCCTTGGAGCCCCTTGGTGTGGAACAGGACATAGCCCATGGGGCTGGGAACATTTTGGAGCTGGCCTCTCTTCCAGCTGGGCATGGTGCTGGAGGAGTTGTGACTGCCAGGACATCCCAGGACATGGCAAGGGGAGCTGATTTCCCTACACTGCTGTTGGCTGGCAGTCCCAGATGCAGTTGGGGAACGCTCATCTGACTTCCGACTTCCAACCCCTTTCCTTGCAGGTTCTTTCAGTGGGATGACCATATGGCCTGGGGATGGGGTGAGGTCAGTTCCTGTTTGGACAATCTGTGTGCTGCTCTGCTCCGTCCTCTGCTGACATCACCGGTGGAGTCAGCATTCTTGGAAGTGTTCAAAAAACATGTGGATATGGCATTTGGGGACAAATTTCAGTGGGGCACCTGGCAGTCCTTGGCTAAGCGATGATCTTATAGGGCTTTTCCAGCCATGATGATTCCATGATTCTGTGACGTCCACACCATCCTCTGCCTTTTTCCCTGCGTTCTCCCCTTCTCCCCAAGCTTGGGAAGGGGGTAGATTTGCCGGCCTCCGGGAGTTGTGATGTTACCGTGGCACACAGGGTGATGTCACAGCACCGTGATCCCAAGCAGGAGGAGCCTCCTGGCAGGCGTGAACACGCGGGAGGGGCTGCAGGGGGAAACCTTTGAGCTGAACCGGGATGGAGCAGCGTCAAAGCCGAGCGGGTGTCAGAGCTGCTCCGCTGTCAGTGCGATGGCTTTCAGTGTTTGCTTTTATGTGACAGCTGCTTCCAAAGGCTGGCGACTCTCCAGGAGCCCGGGCGGGGCGAGTGGTGTGGCGGGTCCTCCGGCAGCATGCCCTGCCCTTCAGAGAGACAGGCTCTGTGCTGCGGACAAGAGGCATTTTTGTGGTTCTTGTGGTTCCCTGTGTTTTTTTGTGAGAAGGGAAGAGGCAACTGGAGCACAGACTCTCGGCTCGAGCGCGCTCCGGGTCAGGCCAGCAGCCCTGGGGTTTGCAGTGCCTGGCCTGGCACGGTGCCCACGGCCCAGGGTGCTGCTGCAGGTCCCCAGGGTGCTGCTGTGGGTCCCCAGGGACTGCCAGCTGAAAGAGAGGGGTGTGATCCCCAGTGCCACGTCCCTGGGTGCCTTTGCTCACTGTGCGCACCCTGTGAGCAATGGCGTGAGGTGATAGCCCCTGGCTTGCCCGCTGGGCCGGGGGAAGAGCCCGGGGTAGCCCAGGACATCGGGGCTTTGCTGTGGCCTGGGGTTTCCATGTCTGCTGCTTTGGCACGGGGCTGTGTGAAGGCATCTTTTACCCTGACAGCAAACCCATGGTGACAGCTACCGCGAGGGCTGAGATTAAAACCAGATGCACCCCTCTCTCTCAAACGCCAGCAAAGCCAGAAACAGCCCTCTGGGGACGGATAGTCTGGGAAGGGCTTGGATGTGTTGCTTTGCCCCTGCTCGCCTTGGAGCCCAGAGGCACGGCTCAGCTCTGGGCCGGCGAGGGCCCAGCCGGTGCTGCCGGGCAGGAGTGGGCACCGCAGGGCCCTCGCCCAGGAGGCAGCGCCCCAGGGCACGCGCAGCCGGGGCTAATGAGAGAAGACATCATTAATTAGAACAAGGCAGCGCGTCGTATGTGTGGCGCCGGCTTTGAAAGGGCTTTGCGTGTTGTCTTCGTTAGGGGTGTGAGAATGCAGCTCGCTCGCTTTTTCTTTCTGAACAAATTAAGGACACATTTCACCCATCAGGAGATGAAATAAAATACGAGCGGGGAGGGAGCATGCCTGGCGAGCTCCCTGTGCCCGTCCAGCCTGTCCTGCCCTGCGCGTGGCTGGCCCTGCGGTGTGCAGGTGCTGCCAGACCCGTGCCTGCCCTGGCAGCAGCATCTGCTGGCCCCTGCCTGCCATCACACGGGGCCTCATGACCTTCCCAGCTCACCTGGGGTGGGCAGGGGGACAAGGTGCAGCTTGGGAATCCTGCAGGCTTGGCCAGGGTGGAGATGCCTGTGGCTGGAGCAGCTGGTGGAACCTGAAGCCCTCAGGATGCTCTGGCCTCATGGCAGAGCTAGGTCTATACCACAGTGGGATTCCTCTCCTCAGTACTGGCGCCATATGGATGACACGCCTTAAATTATTTTAAAATTTTCTTTTCCTGCTGCTGGACCTGACCTCTCCAGAGAAGCACCATCACCATTGTGGGGTCTGGCGTGGAGGATGAGGTGTGGGCTGGAGGAAGAGACAGGGAATAAAATACAGCTGTTCCTGTGAACCATCATGATGTTGGTGTTCTGCAGTTAATGGTTCCAAGGGCCACAAAGATGCTCCGAGAACTGGAGCCCCTCAGCTCTGGAGCCAGGCTG
>WAAG01070660.1:0-13906 GCA_013390105.1 Tichodroma muraria | reverse complement strand
TGTGTTATGCAGATGCAGAAATCCTTATGCACTCAGTTTGCTGCCCTACGCTCAGAAGTTACTGTCAGTCTAAGCTGTTTCTGTTGTGTGGACCATAATGATGGGACAGTTCCTGAAAAGTGATTATTGCTATTGATGAGACCATGCACTTGCCTTTTTAAAGTGCAAAACACCCCAGTTCTTTTGGTCAGGGCTACAGGTGTGTGTCTTCAAGCGGTCCTGAAGCTGCAGTTCTGCCACTCTTCAGTGATGTGAGAAAGCTGTTGCTGCAGGATGCTGTTTATACCACTTGGTCTTTACTTTGTTCCTGAATTTCCTTTTGCGGAATGGAACGATGCTGTCTTCCCTCTTTGGTCTGAATGCTATAAAGAAGAGCAGCTGTGCTGCAGCCTTAAGAGGTCCTTGTACATGATACAGAGGAAGCAATTACATACACCTATGTGATAAGCAGACTTTTAGGGAGGTACCCTTTCCTGGAAAGGTGACTCCCTCTTTAATGCATGCATACTATAGGATTTGAGTGTCAATTATCAGACATTAATCAGGGAGTAGTCAGCAGTTGATTTAGCTCAGGTGTCACATTGTCTTAGACTGGCTCAGTAAGGTTCATTTGAGCATGATTCAGCTTTACTCTAGGATCTCTGGTGTTTCACAGTGTCTCTTGTGGCCACAACTAAATTCTCCAAGACATAATTACTTTGCCTTGTGAACAGATCAAGTTGTTTGGTGATATCTTATTTTCATGTTGAGGTGGTTCTGAAGAGTTAGACTGATGAACCCATGACTAGTTAAATCCATCTTCACTGTACTGTCAGCAAGATGTTTTCAGATATTATGGCAGAGTAAAATGAGTTAGGACTGAGCTGTGGTTTTTATTGGCATTGCTGAGTGGGAAAGCTCCCAGCTGGAGGACTGCAGTGGGTAAGTACAAGGAGGGCAGGCTGGGATGGTGGTTGCCATTTGCTGTGAGAGCAGTGGGGCTGCCTGCAGCTTTACCTGGAGATGGGTGAGCCAGTTGAGAGCTTATGGGTCAGAAGTAGTAATAAGCATTTCCTCAGATAGCTCAAGCCTAATGTTCACAGGCTTTCTTGCTTATAGGGTGCTTGGACCACATTATTATTGTCTGGGGGGAAGGCGCAGCAGGGAATAATAATCAAGGAAGCTTCTGGCATGCATTGATGCCCATACCTCAATACAAGTGGTCGGGAACCTGTTTCTTGCAAACAAGCAATGACATGTTGAGGATGTAAAGGTTAGGAGTAGTCTTAGCTGCAGTGGTCGTGATGTAGAAGAGTTCAGGATCTGAATAGGAGACAACAAAGCAAAGAGTAGGATTACAGCCATAATCTTCAGAAAGGAAGACTTTCTTCTGTTCAGGGATCTTCTTGGAAGATGTTTGGGAGATGGTTCTGAGCACAGAGAGCCAGGAAAGCTGGTTGACTACTTCTTTAAGCTCTAGTGTGTCATGTTGCAATGAATAGGAAATGGTACAAAGGCGCCAGGCATCCTGCTTGAATGAATGAGGAGCTTCTGAAAAAGCTCAGACATAAAAAAGAAGCATATAGCAGGAGGAAGCAGAAACGTGGCCCAGGGAGAGCCTGGAGGCATCATCTAAGCATGCAAATGTGTCTAGGTCAGAAAGCCTATGTCCATGTGGAGTTTAATCTTACAAGGTACATGTGAATGGCAACAAGGGAGGCATTTACAGTTATCTGTAAATAAATAGCTGCTGAATGGGGAGGGGAACTGCTTATAAGGGATGTGGAAACAAATGAGACATTCAGTGTCTTCACTTTGTTCTTTACTAATAAGACTTGCTTGCAGCAATTGTAGGCAAGGAAAGTGTACTCTTAGTAGAGAAGGATCAGATTTGGGATCGCTTGTAGAAACTGTATTTACACAAGTCTGTGGGCTCTAATAGGATGCAGCTAGGAGTGAGATGGGGTGGCCAAGGTAATGTTGTGGTGACTCTCATTAACTAAAGTCATGGTGACTACGGGGGTGGATTTTGGTGGCTGAACTCAAGCAAATGTCCTTACTATCTCTGAAGAAGGCAAGAAGGAACATCTAAGGAACCACAAATCAGTCAGCTTTGCCTCTGTTCCTGGAAAAGTGACAGACCAAATAATCCTGAAAACACATGAAGAAAAATGATGGGCAATAGTTGGTATGGATGAATAAAGGGGCTGTAATGTGTGACTAACCTGATAACAGCCTTCCACGCTGAACCAAGCAAGGTGACTTGGTGGACAAGGCTTGGTGGATGAGAACAATGGGTGTTTTCTTACGTTGACCTTTCACGAGGCTTTGGAAACTGTCTTGTAACTTCTTCTTGGTTGATGAAATGCTTTCTGGATAAAGACACAGGTGGATTGAAAATAGCTTAGAGGCTAAAATGCCAGACTCAGGGTGGTGATAAACATTCTAAAGTTGAGTGGGAGGTCAGTCCCTTTTGGTGTAGCTGAGGGGTTGTTATTAAGGCCGGCACTGTTTAACATCTTCATTAATAACCTGTGTGACAGGATAGCCCCCTCCCTTGGCAAACTTGATGGGATGCAAAACTGGGAGGAGTGGTTGATAAACCAGGTGGATGTGCTGCTACTTGGAAGCTGGCAAGTGAACAAGTGGAATGTTACTAAGTTCAACAGAGGGAAATGCATAGCTCTGTCCCTAGGGAGGGGGTGTTGGTGGTGCAGAAGAGGTGCTGTGGATCAAAAATTGATCGTGAATCAGTAATGCACCCTTGCCACAAAGAAAGCAAACAACATCTTGGACTGAATCTCCAGAAGAGACCGGTCAGTGTCTGCGGGAAGGAGATCCTTTCCTCAGCACTGGTGAGGTTGCTTCTGTAGTGCTGTCCCATTCTGGGCTCCACAAAGAAACAGGGACAGACTGGATCAAGTCTAGTGCTTGAAGTGGCATGAAGGGGAAGGTCAGTGTGCCTTACAATCAAGTAGAGGCTGAGATCACTGAGATTGTTTAACCTGGAGGAGAGAAGGCTACTGGGGGCTTCTTATGCATGTGTATAATAAATACCTGGTAACAGAAAGTGAAGATGATGGAGGCAGACTTGTCTGTGGTATCTAGTGATAGGACCAAAAGGCAATGAATGCAAATTAAAACACAGGAAATTCTACTGAAAGATAAGTTGTGGGGTTTTTTTGTTTTTGTTTGTTTGTTTGTTTTTTGTTTGTTTGGGGTTTTTTTTACTCCAGGAAAGGCTGAATAGGTTTAGGTTACCTGGGGAGGCTGTGGAACATGCAGTGTGGAAGCACCAAAAATCTGACTGGGAACAGCCTTAAGCAACCTGCTGTTTTCTGTGCTCTGAGCACCAGGGCTTGGACTAGCTGATCTTCCAGGGTCCCTTCCAGTCTCTTCTACTTCAGATCTGTTTCAGTTGTTGAATCACTTACAAGCTGATACGGAGTCCCACTGCAGATACCTTGTAATTTGTTTCCTCTTTCTCCACAGTATGCAAGTATCAGTCTATGTCAATTCAGAGTAGATTTTTTGTTTAAACTTGAAGTCCTTTATGAGAAAGTGATTAAACAGTAGTAAATACAGACTGTAACAGAGCTTTGAATATTCAAGAAATACAGAAATCTTACTGTCGTTCATGCATCCAGAGACAAATAGGACCAAATCTAGCCATTTGAAGCAACTGGGAATTGAGATGCTATGGTAAAAGGGTTACTCATATCTTATGTTTGACTGAAATGTTTAAATCTAGCTAGCAGAGTACTTTCACAACTTTAACTACTCTGCAGATCTGGCAGAAAGTTGTATAGAGCTAGTGTCCCTTGTGTCAGAAATGTCCCTGGATCTTAAAACTACTGGTTTGAACTCCATGTTATGACTAACAACAACTTCCTCTGGAAGACTGGGGCAAAGAAGGAACTACTACAGACTCCTGTTTTTCTTCCATTCTGGCCTCTTATTTGATTAATGTTTGCTGAGAGCTTGAGCAATATTAGTTCTCTTAACATTTTTCTCTTGAATGGCTTCACAAAAATCCATTCAAACAAAACTGCTTTATTGTCTTTGTGATAACTTGGCAAATTTAAAATTTGAATGCATACCTATTTATATTCGTCTTCGTTTACAGTAGACTCTGATTGTGTTATATTGGTAATTCTTGCTTATCTTCCACTGTCTTGTTTTGATCACTTGTTGCTTTCCATTATGTGATAAACCTGTGTATCTGAGTACTTATTCTCAAGGAGCTCCTGCCCTGTGCTGCAAAACAACCCAATCAAGAGAACCTGAGCTCCTGCCTTGTTTCCTGCTTATCCGAAATACTGATTAGATTTGTCTTCCTCTGACCAGAGAAGCCAGGTGCTTTTCTGCTCTGAGGTAACAATCTGAAGAGGAGGAAGAACTTTGAGGAATAGAGAACATCCTTGTGCTGCAAGTCTGTGGTAGGTGTGGCTATAGATAGAGAGTGCAGATGTTGTACCTTACAGAGTTGGTAGCAAGTTTTATGGGGCAAGCTGATCTGTGTGATTTTTGTGTCCTGCCTGTCTCAGTAGCCTTAAATTGTCAATTGCTCCTTTCCTATCTCCGGGAAAGGTGTTTGTTCCTGGTAGATGATGGAGGAAAAAGAGGTAGAGACTGTAGCTCAGTGCCTGTCAGAGTGGACAGCCATGTGTGATAGTTGGAGGCAATGTTGCCAAGCAACTGACTTTGCAGGTGTGGTTTGGTAAAGAAGCAGTTCTTTCTCTAAAAGCTGTGCCAGGCTATGATTTTGTGTTTAAAAATGAGGAAAAAAAATGGAGTAGGTAACTTTCTCTCTTGCATGCATGAGAAGAGGGATGCAATACTCCACATTCAGCTATTTATCACTATGCAGGAATCTAATGCATTTTTACTGAAGTCTTTGAATGGAAATTAATAAAGTTTCATAGTACAGGACTTGATTGGTAGGATTGAAGGCAGTAGTAATCCTATTAAGAAATTCTGCAAAAGGCAATGGAAGTGATTCATCATGTAACCTGGTGTTTCTGAATGCAGCTGAACTTCCAGGTGGGTTCAAAACATGTCAGTGAGGGACAATCAGGAATGAATGATCATTTGAAATAAGCTCCTGGCAATGTGTGCTGAAGTAATTTGTGTTTAAATTTGTCATTCATAACAATTTATAGAAGCAACCAATGTATTGATAAGTAATGATGCTTTTATAATATAGGACTGATTATCCCATTAAGGTATGTTTATGGGGTATTTGTTCAGTTGCCTGTTATATATAGGATGACATGTCCCTTTAAACATGGCAAATGTCACACTTTATGTGCACTCTTTAGATTTTCAGAGGAAGTGTGCTTGAGCACTTAAGCAGGGGGAAACCAAAGACACATATCAGTAAGACACTGAGTGCAGGCTTTTTGGACGTTGTTCTCATTGCCAAGTTACCTCATTGCCTGGGTTATCCTCAGCGTTAAATGCATTGAGCTGCTTTACCGGTGTTGTCTGAGGGGGGCTAACTTTCCATAGCAGCACTCATGGTGCTGTGCTTTGCAGCTCCAGAGGGGTGTTGATGACACACCAGTCTGCTGGTGCTGAGCAGTGCAAGTGCAGCATCAAGGCTGTCTTTTCAGCCTCTCCCCAAAGGCCGCTGGTCTGGAGGTGGGCGAAAGTTTGTGAGGGGATGTAGCCAGGACAGCTGACCCAAATAAACCTGAGGGATAGGCTATAACAAGTGACACAGTAAAAGCTAGGAGAAAGCAGGGGGATGGGGAGGTTTTGTTGTTAGGGTGTTTGTCTTCCAGAGCAGCCAGCTGTGTACTGAGACCTCGCTTCCTGGGAAGTGGATATCACCTGCTGATAGGAGAATAAATATTTTTCTTATTACTTCTTAAAAAGTACGTGGTCTTTGCTTTTCTTTATTAAACTGTCTTTTATCTTATTTTCATAAGTTTTTTTATCTTATTTTCTCATCTTTGGTGGGAGCATGATGACCAGACAAGGTTTATCCACCACAACTGCTGAGGGTTTCTTGTGTGTTCTAAGTACAAAGTAACTGTCATTCTCATTACTAAAGGCTGTGATGCCTTGGTTCAATTTTCTAGGTATAGAATATTCTGCAGCACAGAGCAAGCAACTTCTACAAGAAGTGATGCTAAATACCCCTTGACACTTGTCTTGTTCACTGTGATTTCCATGGAGCTTGGGTGTTCATGGTGTCCCTGCTTAAAAAAGGTTACTCCAAAAATATATTTATGGAATGAAAGGATTCTGTCAAGTATTTGGTCTTAAGTGAGAATTTAAATAATACAACAGATCCAAGACTTCATGCTTGAGAATCTTGATTGCAGAGTTCTGAGAGCACATTTGGAGAATTGATAGCTTCTCAAGCAACCTTAATCCTGCTTTGAACTCATACTGACAATTCTGTATTCTAGACTGAATGCAGCTGACTGCTTGGTATTGTATTCCATTTCTCTTCTGGCATCTGAAATATTTCCTCAAAATATCATTTTGAGGAAAAATACTGTACAGCCACAACTTATTTTCTACACAAAGTACAGAAGATCACTTTGGAAAAATACCTTGCACAAAAAGCCCTCCCAACTTTCTCTCCATTTTTTTTCAATGCAAATCTTAGTTAAATCAGCTGTGAAGAACACTATTTAAAAATAAATTTTTTTTCTTTCTCAGTCACATTATGCTGATATAATGATGTCTGAGTATTGATGATTGTCTGTCACGCTGGAATGTTTAATTGTGTTAGTTTGAATTATATTTAATTTAGTATAATCACGCAGGAGACCAACATAGTTTTAGGAAGCAAGAGGATCTCTTTAATAAAATGCAAAGCACATTTAAGCCTTGAACATGTGGCATGATGCATTTTACTTGGATATAAATAAATTACTTTGTGGTTTAAAAAAAAGACAAAATTTTCAAACACTGGACTGAGTTTTTCCTCAAAGAGATGGTGAAATATACCTTAGAGCTGTTCAAAACAACTGAACAAAGCCCTAAGCAGCATGATCTAATTAGATCTGATTGAAACATCAAGTTAATCTAAGTGACCTCATTTATGCCTAGATTATAGTTTTTTTTGTTCACTGACTGAGGAAATACAGAAGTTGTTTAACACCTGCTCTTTAAAAGATAATCTCATAGAGCATAAATACCTTCTCTTGTGTGTATTGGTTCAAACCCAGCTTCAGGGAGGGGTGTTGAAGTGCTCCAAGGTGTGATCCCTTTGCTGAGGCTTGGGCAGAGTGCAGTATTGGGGTGAAGCTACCCTGGCGTACAGGCCCTGGGCATTTGTGGGAAGGGTTTGTGTCTATGACACTGGAGCTTCAAGTGGAGAAAAGGCGTGGTTCTGCCTGTCCCCTTCAGCCTATTCTTTTCCCCTGGTCTTCTGTTAATTTAGTACCCTGAGCTCCACTGAAAGTTCTGCTCTGAAGATTGATAATATCGTTACAGTGACCTCGGGGGTCAAGACTAGTTACATTTGCAAGGTAGGCCATTCCTGTGCCTGAAAACTGTGGTATATTACTGTTTGAGGGTTATAGGTTCTCTGTAGGTAGGAGAGATGAGTGGTGCAGCCTAAAAATCTACTTGATCTGATCTACTTAACCTGAAGAGGAAGTGAGACAGTGTGTAGAGGAGGAATGTAGGTGAATATCTGCAGTGAACATGGATTTTGTGGATGTGGATGGCAGAGAGACTCAGAAGAGTATGAGTGAGAAAACTCATGGGTTGAGATATAGACAGGTAAAGCAAAAGCTATGCACACAAGCAAAGCAAAATAAAGAATTAATTCACTACTTAGCATCAGCAGGTGGGTGTTCAGCCTTCTTCAGGAAAGCAGGGTTCCATCACATATAGCAGTGCTGTAGATACTCCAACTGTCTCTCCTTTCTCCTTCTTACTCCAGATTTTATTGCTGAGCACAGTGTTGTATGCAATGGCCCTTTGGTCAGATGGGGCCAGATGTCTCAGCTATGTCCCCTTCTGTCCTCTTGCCCACTCCCAGCCTCCTCACTGCCAGGACAGTTTGAAGAGCAGAAAAGGCCTCAATGTTGTGTAAGCACTGCTCAGCAATAGCTAAAACATTGGTGTGTTATTGACACTGTTTTGGTCACAGATTCAGAACGCACCACCGTAGGGCTTTCAATGAATAAACTCTGTCCCCACACAAACGAGTATAGCAGAGAGGATTGGTACAAGAAACAATCTGGCTGGTCATTATAGATAATTTCAGTGTATTTCTACTCTCTAGAGACTGAAATTTGGTACTTTACTTTGCCTGCTCATGGCTTGAACAGGTATACTTTTCACTCAGTATAAACCCACTGGGTGGCCAGGCCCAGGGAGTGGTGAATGGAGTCGCATCCATCTAGTCACTAGTGGGGTTCCCTAGTGTCCAGTTTTTGGTCCAGTCCTTTTTAATATCTCTATCAATGATCTGGATGAGTGGATTGAGTGCACCCTCAGTCAGTTTACAGGTGATACCAGGTTGGGTGGGACTGTTGATTTGCTGGAAGGAGACAGGAAGGCTCCACAGAGGGATCTCAACAGGCTCTATCAGTGCGCTGAGTTCTATCAGTGCGCAAAAGTTGTATGAGGATCAACGAGGCCAAGAGCTGGGTCCTTCACTTGATCACAGCAATGCCCTGTGGTGCTACAGGCAGGGGGCGGGGTGGTTGGAAAGTTGCCTGATGGAAGAGGACCTGGGGGTGCTGGTTGACAGCAGCTGAACATGAGCCAGCGTGTGCCTAGATGGCCAAGAAGGCCAATGGCATCCTGGTCTGTATTAGCAATAGTGTGACCAGCAGGACCAGGGCAGGGATTGTCCCTCTTTGCTTGGAACTGGTGTGGCTGCGCCTCGCATCCTGTGTCCAGTTCTGGGCCCCTCACTGCAAGAGGGGCATTGAGGTGCTGGAGTGAGTCTAGAGGGGGCAGCAGAGCTGGAGAAGGGTCTGGAACAAAAGTCCTGTGAGGAGCAGCTGAGGGAGCTGCAGTTGTTTAGCCTGGAAAGCAGGAGGCTCAGGGGAGCCTTTCTCACTCTCTACAGCTGCCTGAAAGGAGGTAGCCAGGTGGAGGTTGGCCCTTTCTACCAGGTAGCCAGGGCCAGGACAGGAGAAAATGGCTTCATATTGTGCCAGGGAAGGTATAAATTAGATACCGGGGAAGATTTCTTCACTGAAAAGTTGGTTGGGCATGGGAACAGGCTGCCCTGCTCCGCTGCCTGAAGTGCTGAATCATCATCCCTGGAAGTATTAAAGCATTAAGTATTAAAGTATTACCACACCAGGTAGGTGTGGTACTTGGCTGTGTTTGGTTAATGGTGGAACTTTAAGATCTAAGATGTCTTTTCTGAGTTTAAAGACTCTTTAAGGTTAAGCCATTCAATGGCTCTTGGATAAAGAAGCTTGAATCTCTGGTTTCTCCACATCTTTTTTCAAATTTAGGTTCTTGTTGGAGGGGTCATGGGGGTGCATTTACCTTCTTTGTGATGTATGAGAAAGCACAGCTCTGGAGTCACTGAGGACTGCACAGAGGTTGTGTAGTTTGTGGAGCGTTTACTTAAGGATTTATTCAGCTATATTTGAGGAAAAATGGTAAAGGGAAGCTGATTAATGCAATTGCTAGATAATGTCTCTGGTAGAGAAAGGTTCGTTCTTGTTTATGGCGAACAGGCTACATTATAAGCCTATCTTGCAAATAAATCTTATCTCTGAGATTTTTGTCATAGTTAAAGGAAGAACTTCAGTTACTGACTGAAGGAATTTTTTTGAAGCAGGTGCTTATATAATCTTTATCCTTTGCCTGAGTATGCAGAGGTGTTGTTACATCCTAACAGAGTAGCATAGATTTATATATTTCTTTTTCTTTTCAGTGATGCTTTTACATAATGCTTAGCTATCAGCTTATGAAAACATTTTGTAAGAGCTCACTGTTCCTCATTTTCTTTTTATTTCTGCATATAAAAGGAATATAAATTGTAAACTTAAAACAGTAAGTGTTTTAGCATTTCCTTGCTGACAAGGGAAAAATTGCAATCAAGACCTGCTCTAGAAGCTTCCTACTAATACTGTAATATGCTACATAACCTTGTCTTTTTTAGAAAGTACCAAATGCTGCTAACAGGAAATGACAGCTTGCACACCTTATTCTTGCAGCCTGAACTCTGACACAAGCAGTCTTTCTCTTCACGAGTGAACAGGCAGGATAAAATTGGAGCACTACCCCTTAGCCAAATTGGAATTTTATTTCTGAAGCCATTAGGTTATTGAATGTACCAGGGTTAGCACCCCTGTCATCTCTGATACTCGGGCCACTGACTTGACTTTCCAAAGGGTGCTGTAGCACCCACAAGGCTGGTAGGAGTGCTGTGGCTGTGTCCTGTGTACTCGGCCTGTGTTCTCCCCGTACAGTCACAGACACGTGCTCAGGCTGTCCAGGCGTGGTTGCCAGCCAAGGGTCAGGAGCTGCTCTCGTGACAGTTCAGAAGTGGCTTACGATTCTGCTTACCTGGGTAGTGAAGTACTTCCAAGTCAGGAATGCAAACTTTGGGAGATGGTTTTAAAGGAAATTTCTTTGCAAAACACTGAGTTAAACTGATATTTTCATTAAAAATAAATGTTTTAATGAGGTAGGTGTTCTTTTTAAATCCTGTCATCTGATTTCTAAGGTAAATAGGAGGTCTTGGTGATGTTTAGGGGAACAAATCCCCAAAAAAATCATAATCTCCTTTTTCTCATCATTTACATGAGGAGGGATCAACTGTGTATTTGTGTATATAACTTTGTGGTAAACCCTAAATAATGTATTTTATTTCACAACTTAGCTTTTACATCCTATAGTCACCTAATATTTGATAAAATTACTTTATTTTGGAAAAGGAAGCTTATCTACTCACAGTCAAAAAATTTTTTAGTAGCTGACTATTTGGTAATAAGGCAAAAGAGTTCTTTCACTTTGTTGCCTTACAAGATGGCTTGTGCCAAATGGCTGTTGGAGATTGGCAGAAGACCTGTTCATTTCAAGAATAAACTGACATTACTTGTGTATCTCCAATAGCTAATGTAACCAACCAGTCCTCTGATTCACAAACTGCACTTTTTCACGTTCCACACTTAGTTTTCTGTATAAAGCTTTTGCTGTTTGAAATTACTTGGATTACCTGAATTGAAGTTGTTTTGAAGCCACCCACTTGATTTTGTGGCTTAAAGATAGAATTGAAGGAACATTCATGTCACTGTACTTCTTTTCTAGTTGAGGCTTGATACAACCCTTGAAATTTCTTTGAAATGCTTTCAGCAATTTTTGATGCTACAAAGCAAGAAGCGAATGGATAAGTGAGCTGAAGGAATAATTGAAAATGATATGTTTTTTTCTCTCTGAGTTATAGAGGTGGGACAGGGTTGTGCAGGGAAACAGTTTCATTCATGATACTTCTACAGAGCTTGTTTGGAGTTACGAATAGGTCTGTACTTAATGGATTCTTTGATGGCTTTCTTGAAAATTGGTTATCCAAACCAAAAGAAAAACTTGGAGGAATTCTGTCCATGAAACTCTTTACCACCTACCAGACAGACACTGGCTAAAAACAGCTAAGCAATGCTTCTAAGGCTTATCTTCCCACTGTTCCTGCAGTATACCTTGAACCATGTGAATCTAGCTGCTATTAAGCTGGGCTCTGGAACAGTGCACTGGAGTTGTCTGCCTTCAGCGCAGCTTCATGCTGTTGAGTTTGATTTTATTTAAATATAGGAAAACAGCTGTTACAAACAGTTCTTGTTTGAACTCCTGTCATGCTTTTCTAAATGTAGTAAATTTTAAGTTCTCGAATTCTGGTCTTGACTCTCCGAACACGGGGTTACTAAGCCAGCTGTAAGAGATTGTAACAACTACCAGTTATGCCCTTTGTTGCCTTTGTTTGTATAAAATGGTATTTTGCTGCATACTTTGACACCTTAAAAGCACATAAAGACTGAGCTTGTGTGCTTTTCCCAGTTGTAGGTATGGAAATAAAGCAAGGAAGCCTCTTCTACTGTAAAGGAAATTATGCTTAATGTGGGGAGTAGATGTGATGTGAGAACATGCTTCAGGCTATTTGTTCTGTTTAATCAGAAACTAATTCAGTGGATCAAGTGACGAGTAAATAGTCCTTTATCAGCAGTCTCAAAAGACTTACGGTTCAAGGGCCTTGAAGAACATTTCATAGAATAAAGATTCTTCTACTGTGGCTCTTGCATGATTTCCTTTGCTTCAAGATCTTTATGCAAGATCTTTTATTCTTTCAAAGATTTGCTTAATTCACAAAGTCTGTTTCAGTGGACATTGACACTGCAATTAAGCTTTTCGTATTGGGGATGGGTGGGTGCTGTTTTCTTGAAGGATTTATTTCAATCCCCCCACCCCATCCAGCCCAGGAGTCTGTGAACCAGAAATGGAGATGGTGGATCTACCTTTTGTATGAAAAACTAGGCAACTGCCAATGAAATGAGCAATAGATGGTCTTTGAACCAGCAGGATTAGACTGAAAATGCATGATAGTAAATTATTTGTTTGTAGCATTTCAGTATTATTTTGATTTAATTGCTGTCTCTAATGTATTATGTTTTGAGGAGAGAAACCTGGAGGAATCTCTGTAAGTTCTGCCTTGTTCTTTTGTTCTTCCCTGAGTAGCCACGGCAGAAGGGACTGTTTTGTGTTGACTCTTGTCTTCTTGTATTGAATTGAATTACATAAAATACAACTGCTGCTTACTTATTTTCCTTCTTTTCTCTCCACCTGCTGTGTAAGGGTGCTTGTCTCCTGTTCACTATCTTTATTTGTATCTCAGCTTGAAGTTACAGATGTTTGCAAAAGATACTCTTTCCTAACTTGGTTGAAATCTTGAATAGCAGAACACTTGAGCCGTATGAATTGAGTGTGGGAGTAATGCAAAGAGAGGGAGCACTGCATGGATATGCTTGGATTGATGCAGCAACTGAGGTTTTCTTTAGCCAAAAGTGATAGCTTTTGGGAGCCACTCAGGATGAGTCAGGTGTGTAGATTTTCTTGTAGTTAATTCTCTGTTCCACAAGATGGAGCCAGTTCTTTGGCAAATCGAGTCTGTCAAACAGCAGCAGGATTTGGGGAAACGCGAGAATTAAAGTAACTTCATCGTGCTTTATGGGTAGAGGAGAGGCAGGGTGCTGTTGAGAGAAAAAAGGAATTGTAGTCTGTCAGAAGTCTTTAAAGATGTTGGCCCAAGGTAAGTTTGCTACAGACAATATTAGACATACAAAGTTAGTACTCTGTTATGTGTAATACTTGGCTTCCTTCCTTGTAGAATTTCTAACTGGTAACTGCAAGAATGTAAAGTGTAAATTAATTTTGTATTTATGTGCCTCTATGATACAAACCTTATTTAAAGCTAGTTTTGACAAGCTTTCTTCATTTAAAACTTTGTCTCAAAACTTATTAGTTTCCTGGCGAGTTGGTTTTATGCACATATTGTAAAGGATTCAGAATTGTTTGCTGAGATGTAAAACGGTTGTCCTTCCCTTTGACAGGACATGTAAAATTGAAAGGCTTCATGCTTTCAGATCTCTTTGTTCTCTCTTCTTCTCCCAATTCAGATCTCTTTGTTCTCTCTATAACTTTAGATGCTTTGTGAGAGGGGTCAGCACCTGTATTGAGCAAAAGGAGTGTTTCAGTATTAACTGCAGTTACAGTAAGCTGAATACATGGTGGTGGACTGAAGAAGGGAAGGAAACTGTCAACTGGTGTAATAAGGGAAGCAACCATCATCACTCCACTTCATAGTCAAAACTGCAGTGATCTAATTCTTGCTCTTTTGAGGATGTTTCCCATTTATGTCATGTTCAAGTACTTTCATTTTGTTTTGCCTCTTTTTAGTTTGTTCTGATCTCCACTGCTTGCTTTTTCTTTTTTTTTT
>WAAG01070646.1:0-15513 GCA_013390105.1 Tichodroma muraria | reverse complement strand
ACTCTTGCATCTTCTGTCCTCTGGCTGTTCTCCCCTGATCCTCACTGTGCTGTCTCAGCACCCAGGCTGCACAGGATGGATGTCACCAGCCCATAAAACACCCAAGGGTTCAGCATCCTCTTTCCAGCACTCCCTAATTTTCCCACTCTCCAGCCCTACCTTGACTTTGTTCTTCCACAGACTGAGTAATTGAAGCCAGACCTGGTTCAGATTTTCAGCTCTGCTCAAATCTGTTCAAGTATTTAATTTTTTAACCTTCCAAAGGTGTCAGATGCTAGTCAGGACCTGGACCATGAAAGGGGAGGAGGACAACACAGCTTCAAGGTGAAAAAAGAGCTTCAGAAGGTTCCTCTGGAGCCACCATAGGGAGTCCAGGTAGGTGCTCTCCTTAGAAACCAGGTCCCCCGGGACAGGAAATGGTTTACTACCTGAAATTTGTACTCCTTCCAAGAAAAGTCTGGAGGAAAGAACAAGTCTATGTACGACATCAGTACTGCAAGAAAAGCAAGTATAAAGCTGTGAGCATGTGGTAGGGATGGTAGAGAAATATTCCTCCCTGAGAGTTACTGGAGTGACCTCAGCTGTCTGCTGAAGGAAACCACCCCATCACCATCTCACCAGCTGGCTGGGACAGGGTGCTGTGGACTGGGCAGTGAGGAACCCAGTCCTCCTCTAAGATCACCTCAAACTTTCTGGGGACCAGGCCTTTTCAGACACTTCAGATATTTGGAGCTGGCTCATGTGAAACTTAAGCACTCCCATTTCTGGCTTCCAGGAGCTATCACTAAGGTGGTGAGCCTTTTTCCTTGGTCAGAATGACAAGATTGACTCTAATTCACATCTGTGTTCAAAATAAAACTTCTGTGAATTGTCCTTGATGCAGAGACTGCATTTTCCCTTTTCCACAGTAATTCCTTTTCCCCCCTGCTATTAACCCTTGCCAAATCTGCAGTTTCAGCTTTGACTACCACCACTTTATGTGTCTACTTCCCCTGTTTGTAACTTGAGGTTCACAGGACTGCTCAGGTTCAACCACTGCCTTCCAGGATCTGCACATCCCTGTTGGAATTGCTGACTTACAGTGAGTCAGATTGTGTCACCTACCCCAACCCTGTAAATCATGACCCTGTGTATCATTTTTAAGTGTGCAGTCTTACATTTGGTCATGTGAAAGTATCAGTAGTTTGTTTGTGCTTGCATATCAACCACAGTGAATTGCCTCCTGTTTGCAATCTGTCTTGGTTTTCATTGCTCTTGCCAATCCCAGAGTCATCTGGTATATTTATCCATTACAATTTTCATGCTTCTTCTTAGCCTTTGACAAAAGTCTTATAGATTGTAAGTCTACAGATAAATTGATCTGGAGTACAGCTATGAATGTATTAGGACAAAGATATGCATAAGAATTTAAACCCTCATTTCAGACATGTCTGACACTTTTATCCCTTCAAATGTACATTATGTTGATTATCCGGTGGTTCCAATTTCATAAGAGAAATGTTCTGGTGTAATTTAGAGTATTGCTGTGTAAATATGCTATATCCATACTGTCATTTTGCCTATCAAAACTTATGTGAGATTGGCTTGATGTGATTTGTTTTCTCTGTGGATCAGTGTTATTTTTTTCAGTGATGTCACTGACTCCATCAATTTTTTCCATGACTGGAGTTAGGCTGATAGCCCAAATTACTGTGGTTATTTTGTTTCTCTGTCCCAGGGCTCTTTCTGTTCCCAGGATACAAGTTACTCCTCAAACTTAATAGCACATATTGGTCCTTGGTTAGTTTTTCTGTAAATCTGTGCCATCTATTACACAGATACTTAATATCTATGTATCTGATATCATTAGGTATTCTTTCACGTGTTTGTTTTTTTTCTGTTTTAATGTAAAGTATTTAATCATCATCATGTAATATAAATATATTTCCCCCAAAACTGGAATAAAAACGTTTTCTGAACACACTGACTACTTCTGAATTATGTTATTAAGTCTGTTCTGTCTCTATATATTCATCTGTCTGTCCATGAGCCAATATTACACTAAGTATTCCTTCTGATTTTGATTTATTAAGAAGTCACACTTATTGTGCCAGCTTTCCTTTCTCCCTTTCTCCACCCAAAAATATCTACAATTTATATATTTTAATTTTTGCTTTTAAACTCCCCTGGTTATTGCATATGGGAGTTTTATTATTCTTTTCATAGCTTCATTCACTGCCCTTGTAAAGGAGTTTTTTAAAAAAACTAGGTTACTCTTCTCTTTCAGCTGCAGGTCTTTGTTTCTTTAAATATTTATAGTAAAGTATTCCTTACCAGTTTCCAATTTTCATTTAAAATTTTTAATTCCTTTTCTTTGCCAACCAGTTTTTCATTTGTTTTTTGAATCAATAGAATAGACTTACTTAAAAACTTTTCAGACTTTCTTTCCTTCCCTGTATTAAAAGCAAAAACAAAGATGAGGAACCTAAGATACATATCTAATCCCCTGATCCAAAGTCTGGGGTTTTTAGAACAAGTAATAAAGGTCCAGATAAAATCATAAGAATTGGCAACACTTCAGTATTGCATTTGTCTGACTGTTCTCTGGCCAGGACCTAATAGCATATTATCATAATTTTTTAATAGATGAAAATAATGATTTCATCATGATTTTGAAAGATGAAATCCAGAAAAAGCACTTGTTATTTGCGCATTTACAAAAACAGAAAAGATGATTTCCAAGCTTGCAGTGATGTATCTAGGAGGCAGTGCTGACACTTGTCACCTGTGAAAACCCAAGCAGTTTAAATTCAGGCTGTGTGGATTTGGCATGGCCTGATTTTTTGGTAGCAGGGGAGGGCAACAGAGGTAGTTTCTGTGAGAAGCTGCTAGAAGCTTCAGCCATGTCTGACAGAACCAATCTCTGATGCCTCTGAAGATGGACATGTCACCAGCCCAATTGGAGAGGTTGGTAACGCCTCTGTGATGACATATTTAAGAAGAAAATCAAAACGATCAAAACAGCGCATGCACAGTTTTTCCCCAGGGGTGGGGAGGCGCCGCGGTGGCTGCCACTGTGCCAGCATGACCCGCGTGCCAGCATGAGCCTTGCCTGCCTGGCTGCCCCTAGCTTGCCACTGCGGGCAGAAGAGCAGGGATGGTGCTGGTAGCTTCCCCTTCCCAATGCCCCACATGAGGAGAGGTGTTCAATGGCACCAGCACCTTGGTTACTGCCACTGCGTGATGGTGGCAGGGCTGCATGGCTGGCAGTGGAAGCATGATGAGCAATTCCCCTACATGGAACCTAAATGAGATCAACTTCTCAGTGCTGCGGTATCTTGCAAGAATCTTTGAATTAGTGGAACTTGTTGACAGTGGTAGCTACAAGCAGCAGTTTTTCTTCTAGTAAGAGAAGAGGAGGAAGTGATGACATATAAGAGAAAACAACATAGCCGCACCAAGGTCAGTGGAAAAGAAAGAGGGGGAGGAGGTGCTTCAAGCATCAGAGCCAAAATTCCTCTGCAAACCATGGTGAGGACCATGGTGAAACAAACTGTCCCTCTGTAATGTATGAAGTCCACAGGGGATGCAGAGATTCACTCACAGCCCATGGGAAAAGTGCTCATACCAAAGCAGGTGGATGCCAAAGAAAGCTGTGATCTAGTGGGAGACCCAGAGAGAGAGGGGCCCTGCTTCCAGAGATAAAGAAAGAGGGCCCTTGCTGCCAAACTAGAGCAGCCTATCTTTAAAAGACTGCACCCCATGGACAAATGACCCACACCACAACAGTTTTGGGACAACTGTTTGCCCATGTGATGGGCCCCACAGCACAGGAAAAAAAGACTCCTCTGCCTGAGCGAAGAGACCTTGAGTGATGAACTGACCAAAACCCCCGTGCTCTGTCTCCCTGTGCCATTGGTGGGAAGGAGGGAGGGGCTTGGGGGAAAAAAGGTGTTTTAAAGGCTTATCTTATTTCTCATTATTGTCCTCTGACTCTGTTAATAATAATTTACTTTATACCTTTAATTTTGAAACTGTTTTGCCCATAGAGCGTTTTTTCCCTCCCAATCCTTATCTCAGACCATGAGCCCTTCATTAATCTTTTCTTTCCCTCTCCTCTGCCCAACTATAACAGAAGAGGGTGAGCAAACAACTTTTGTGGGTACCTGGTGTTTGGCCAGTATCAAACCACAACACAGGCCAAATTAAAAATACTGGCCTTATGTTCCTTGGCCAGTGACTCACCATCTGTGGCACTGTCATCCAAAGAAAGAATGTAGTTTAGTTCTTTAGTGGGTGAAATTCATCCCATAGATGAGATATGCACAGAGTGGGGTTGGCTTTTTGTTTGCCATCAAGAAACAGAGTGAATAGGAGTCTAACAAGGTGTAGTTCTGAATGCTGATGGCAGTATCTCTTTGGCATATTATGATGTCATTAAGCTACTAATTATGTGAAAAATAACTCGCTTGTGCTTCTAGTGTCTTTATTCCAATCATGACTTTTACTTTCCAAATCCATCATCTTCTTCATGAAAGTCTGAAGGTTTTATGAGCTTATGGGCTTCCAAGGGAGAAAAGTAAGGAAAAAGAAAAGCAAGGAAAGGGGAAGGGAAGGAATAACAAGGAAAAGAAGGGGAAGGGATAGGAGGGGAGGGAAGGGAAGAGAGGGGAAGAGGAGGAAAGATTACTAAATGGCAATAACTTAGGATCTAGCTAGTTGTCCTCTCATATTAGAACTGTTACTTTGTGGAGTTTGTTTCTTTCTTTTCTGGCTTTTCAAAATACAGAATGAACTTCAAAGCATTCTTCCAATGTGCCTTTGTCTCCTACCCTGAACCCAGGAGATATCTGCAGAAGGAAATGTTCTGTGGCATGGGATGGATGGCTGCAATTTACCAGTTGTACCCTGAGGCCACAAATCACCACCTACAGCTAACTGCCCAAGAGCTGCTTTTTGTATTTCCTGGCACATAGAGGATCCCAGCATGGATGAAAGAAATCTCCTGGGTCAAGAGAAGTAGAAGTGGAAATACAGGAGTGATACCTCATATTCACCTTCAGGAGCAGTATTTTGTAGGTTTTTGTATTTATTGCTCAGGGAAGTGAGAGAGTTTGATAATATTATCTCCTCCAGACCTGGGGGGTCATGTCTGTGAATGAGTCATTCAGACCAAGCAGGTAAAGGGAAGTGCCAGGACATGGATGGAAGATTGTCATGCAAGGGGAAGCTGAAGAACTTGGCTTTTTTACCTCAGCACAAAAGCAGTTGAGAGAGGAAATGAGTGCTGTTGCACATGAAAGTTAAAACAGCCAGAAGCTGTTTTAAAAAGAAACTCTGGAATGCAGGAAAAAAAAAAAGTTGGCACAAGAACAGGAAGGTTTTAATTGGCCTGAAGTAAATTTAGTCTGGAAATTAGAAGTTTCCTAAGCATTAGATCAGCAAAGTCCTGGAACAGGCATCCAGGGGCTGTGAAAACAGAGCTTGCTCATATGACAAATAGGTTTATTTATAAGAACAGAATGCTCTGCTTGGTGAGCCAGCAGGGTCACACCCTGTACACCCATGATTTTAGGGAGAGAGTGTTGTGGAGACATAGTCCATAAGAACCATCTTTCAATCAAAGGATTAGTAGTGCTTGACCATAGTAGCAAGGTAGAACTGTAAGGCACCAGAAGAGAGTTTGCAGATGAAGAAGTATTCCATCATGCAGAAATCTTTGTTGCGTCTTCCTTGTAAGTTTGTGTTGGGGTTTTAGGAGTTCTTATTTTGTTTTTTCCTCTTAAGGAATTTTCCCCAATACGAGTTGCTAGGAGGCAATAACGACTGGATTCTTAAGAAAGACAAAAGAAGGTGCTACAGCTAAGGGGAGGGGTGCAGCTGGCTCCTCTCTCTATTTACGTGGGGTTTCTGTGAAGGGCTTAAATACCGCAAGATTGGGATTGGGCAAAAGGGGCTGTTTGCAGCCCCCAGCTCTCATGTGCTCGGCATTCGGAGGGGAGAGAGGCTGCGGTCATTGTAGGGGAACTGCAGGGTTCCGTCTCCTTTCTTCTACCATGAGTGCAGCTCTGCTCATAAGAGCAACCATTGCACTGGGACATTTTTCACCATCTGCTTGGGTTTCCTCAGGGCAAAACCCCAGGGTCCCAAGCTTGACCTTGCCTTTCCCTGACCTGCTCGGAGCAGGGTCACTGCTGCTCCGCCCCTGCCACTTCATTGGCACTGCTCCGGGTTTTCACTGCACTGTAGCCCATATCCCTTGCCTGCTGAGACCTCCCGCGGTTCCAGCTACAGCTCTGGAGTCTCTGATACATCTCGTCCACCACCCCGGGATTTTGGCTCATTCCTGCCATTTCAGTTCGCTGCTTCCGAGAGTCCTGCTGGGGTACTGGGATCGACTGCCCCAGGGAGTTTATAAAACAAAAGCCTCTCTTCCTTCCTTTCCCATCTCAGGCAAGCCGTCATTACTGCGTGCTCCCCGAGTTCGCACAACAGCGCCCCCTGCAGCCACAGGGGAATCATTGTACCTGCACTGCCTGGTCAGGAGCCACCAGCGCCCCTGCCGGCTGTGACCGGAACTGCACCAAAGGGGAAAGTGCCTACGGCTGAGAGACGGCTGTTACTGGGTTTGTGGTTCTATTTGTTGTTAATGCTGTAGTTGTTGTTTGTTTACCTTGTTATACAACTAAAGAATTGTTATTCCTATTCTCATGTCTTTGCCTGAGAGCCCCATAATTTCAAAATTATAATAATTCAGGGGGAAGGGGGTTACATTTTCCATTTCAAGAGAGGCTCTTGACTTCCTTTGCAGACACCTGTCTTTCAAACAAAGACAGTGTGCAAGATCTCTCTGTTGCTCTAAAAATGTCATTTATGCCTAGTCTGGCTATCTGTAACCTAACTCTCCTGTCTGTTCTTTCGTCCCTGCTCAGCCTGCCGAAGAGATGAGATACCTATCTTCTGGGAAAAAGACTAAGACCAGGAAAATCACCTCCTTGGACTGCTAAACTCATGTATGATCAACTGATTTTTTGTTCCTTGTACCTTGGACCTGAAAAGTTAAGGGTTTAGTGGCACAGGTGTAAATGTCCATGTGTCCTTACCTGTTCCAGAATTACCAAGAGTAGGGGGATGCTCTAGAGTTTGCTGAGGACTAGCCAGTGTGAGGTTTTGTTATGAGTCCATCTCTTCTGTGTGCACACTGTCCAGATAATCCCCCTTTAAACCTGCTTGACGTGATTGTCTACGTGAAAATTCAAGGGACTCTAAATGCATGTTGAGAAAAGCCTTTGATATGCATAATTTTGATGCCATCTGTTACCTCTCAGATGAACTGTAATGCTGTCCTCTCACCATGGCCCAGGGCACAAGGCTTATCATTGGAGGGGCAGCCAAATGACCTTCGCAGCTTCTTGAAGGAAAGTCATAAAATGGCTTGGATTGGAAGAGACCTTAAAGATCATCTAGTTCCAAAGCTGACCAGCTGAAGTGTTCTCCCTCAGTGCCTGTTAAGGGTTGCCAAAAGTGGTTTTGTGGTAACCATAGTAGGAGTATCCTGATCTTGTGACCTAGCTTGCTCCCCGCCCTTGGAAGTCTTCAGACAACACAATGAAGATTAAGGCTATGAAAATGTGTTCTGCTATGACACTCTCACTCCTTTTTCAAGAGGGAAATATCACAAAAGACCCCAGATGACACTTTCCCATCATCACAAATCAAAAACCTCAAACTCTCTGGGCAAAACCTGTAACAAATGCTGACATCCGTATAAATGCAGGTGCAATCCATCTGACTTTCTCTGAGGAATACTGAGATGAATTTTGCAGGAGTCTATGTGTTTTAAATGCCTTTATCACACAGACACTGATGGGGTCCCTACTGCTCACTGAGGGAGTTGCATTTTACTCTCCTGTGAAGACACCAGGTTTATTCTCCTGACAGGCTGTTACTTTATTATGAAATTTCTCCCCTTTTGCATTGCAGCCAACAAATCCAAATTCTTCAGTAAAGTTTGGTCCAGTGTGCCATCTGGAAGGGGTTAAAAGGTCATAAATCATTTTCAGGGAGCGTGGGGGATGGAAGATAAGTTGAACAGAAGCAAAGATGCTGTTGTAACACCAGATCTCAATCAAGATGTTGCTGCCCAATCTCTACAGCTACCATTCGAACTACTCTTCCCTTTGCAGGACCTGGGTGAGACCATCTGAGCTGGACCTTGGTCTTAGCATCTTGCCGTACTTCATCTCCCACAATCAAGTGGGTTTGAATCCTTCGAGAGTTGTTGAGCAAGGAGGACTTGCGTGATTTGTTCAGACTTCATACAGAATAGAGATGTGAAGGATTCTGTTTTTCAGTGATTCTGTTGCTATGTCTCTGCCTGTCTTTGATGTAACTCAATCTCTGTGAGCTTCCTGCACCAGCATCTGACCAAGAGGCTCACATAATTGTTTCCAGACTTTTTCCCCTTTATCCTGTGCAGACTAGAGCAACAGGTCCCTGGAAAAGCTATTGGAAAACAAACTTTCTTTGGTGCCTACTATGAAATTTGGTTCTGTTCAGATTAACTCTGAATTCTAGACATTTAAAACATTTAATGGAAATGGTTTAAAAGCCATTCATCTGCACAGTGATGAAAGGACAAAATTTCTTGGCAAGGTTGGAGGCTTCCTTTCATATCTCATATACTTTAACTACCACATTTACAATGCCTTTAGTGCCTTATGTTTTACATTCTACACTTGCTATTTTTCAATTCTGCTCCAGCAGCAGAGCACAGGAACCAACTTTCACTTTCATGAGAGAGGTGAGACATAATTCCATATTTAGAGATCTGTGTCCTGGATGAATGAGCAACATCCATTCTGGCAGTTATTCATCCCCCCACTACACACATAGATTGGCATTCACACACTGACTACATTTCAGCTCTTATTCAGCAAAAGAGCCACTGGTCAGAGATATTCCTAATGCATTACCACTGTCTTTTTAAAAAATGTTGCTTGAATACCGGTTGTGTTGCCACTACAATGTGAGACATGAAAGTGAGGACAGCGCCTGCATTGAAGAGCTTGCTCAGCTATGGACTGGTGTCCCTCCAAACAAAGAAAGGGGAGGGGAGGGGAGGGGATTTAGCTTCATACTGAATTTGTTAAGAAATCCAGCACAACTTTTGCTCAGATTGACCAGACCAGATATTTTGCAGTAGGGCACAAGCTGTCCCAGCATAGATATTTCCCTCAGGAAATAAGATGTTCAAACTTGAGACCACTCAGAATGAGTTATTCCTCAAAACTCTAGGCTTATTTTATCTCTGGTTAAAAAAAAAATAAGAAGAGGAAGAGTTTAAAGCTCTGCAGAAGTGCTCCAAATCCTGCCCAAGTTTACTGCCACAAAATAAAAGGTACAGGACAAAGCTGGAGATATATAAAAAGAAAGGGCCACTCCTAACAACCTGACTCTCTGCCCAAGTTTTTGGCAATCTTCAATTTCTTTGTAAAAGGTTCTCCAAAGAAATTGCACCTCTGTTCCAACAAGTAAATCAAGATAAATTGAATTTTCATCCTTTTTTATTTGGATAAGGCACTTAGCATTGAATCAAATTCCTTGCTAACAAAGTCTTCTGACAATGATAAATCTGCCTGGCTGTGCAGAGTCTTGTCTGCTCCAGACCTCAGCAGCTGTTTTTCAATGTCAGAAGTGAGACGGTTGTTGGTATCAGCAATTGATTTTAATCATCACAGAAACATAGAATGTTTTGGGCTGGAAGGGACTTTTAAAAGTCATCTTGTCCCACCCCCTGCCATGCCCAGGGATACCTTCCATTAGGCCAGGTTGCTCCAAGCCCCATCCAGCCTGTCATTGGACACTCCCAGAGATGGGGCAGCCACAGGTTCTCTGGGCAACCTGTGCTATCATTTTACCACCCTCATCATAAAAACCTTATTCCTTATATCTAAACTAAAGATCTTGCTTGGTAGGAGCATGTTGGTCTCAGTGAACCATGCTGACCTCTTTAGGTGTTGCTCTGCCTTCTAAATGCACCTGGGGTGTAAGTCTGCTACAGTAGCAGATGTCGTGCCTTGGAACATCAGGGAGCAGCCGGCAGTGGTCAGGATAACCTCTGGGTCCTTCCATGCTCCTGCATCCTGGACAAACATAACACCCTCACTCATTGCTGTGAGCCCCAAAGGGGACAGAATTGACCTTGGAGAGGTGCACAATGTGTATATTTATGACGGCTTCCTGAAATGCATGGGTTTAAAAATGCCAAATGCACTTGAAGAGGTTTTTAAGTTTGTTTTTTTAATTACTACAGGGCTCTGTGTTACTACAGTAATTTTTTCCCTGATACATCACATTAAGCTGCCTTAACAGTTCTCAAACATCATTAGATGCCACTTTGACATTTCCAGTGTGCACTTTGAGGACAGTTTTTAAGAATTACAGGTAAAACTTTGAGAAAACTTCCACGTAAAAATAGTTCAGATAAACCTCAAAAGATTTAACAAATATAGAATGACCAGGGCAGTAAAATGGATACATGTGAGTGAACGTAAAGGGGTTTTATTTTCCTTAATTCCAGTTGAACAGCCCATTGTGTCTTTTCCTGGAGCCTGCAGACTTGAAAACCAGTTGCAAGCTGAAGTGATTGGGATATGTCATCTATAAACATTGGGGTAGCTAAAGCATGTGTGGTGGTTTAACCTGATTGGCCAATGTGTAATATTGACACTTGATTAAGCCAATGAAAGACAGGGGTACGCCTTTGTGAATACACATTTTAATGCGAACCCGGGAAAATTCTTTCTTCTGGTTTCCGGCCGGGTCCAGGCCGGCGAGAAGGACAGAGGCTGCAGGGCCCTGGGAGCAGCCAGGCCAGACTGGGCCCAGCTCTGCCGAGCCATGCGGCCGGGCCGGGGAGGATCGGACTGGACCCGGCTCCGCCGAGCCATGCGGCCAGGCCAGGGAGGATCAGACCGGGCCCCGGCGACTTCCAGGCTGGGGGAGGAAAGGACACCAGCCTTCTGCTCATCAGCCTTCTATCAGCCAGTTTCTTTAATAGAAAAACTTCTTGGCACAGCAATGGATCTTTCAAAGCATAAATTCTGTCTGAGTGAGAGAAAGAAGAAACTGAAAGAGATACAAAGAGACACAGCATTAGACCTAAGTCAGGAGAATGAGTGAAGAACTTTAAGTTGGAAAGAAGATTGAAAGAGTGGCTTAATCTGGACTTTTTTTGTAAGGCCATAGAGAATAGACTAACTACTCCTGTAACATATAATCTGCTTTTTTAGGAGGAAATGTTGAATTATAGTTAGGACTGTAAAATAGTGTAACTATAATATAATAGAGAAATTTGAACAGAAGAAGACTGAGAGAAAGAGATGATGTCCTCTGTCTAGTGAAGAGAAAAAGACTTATTTTTTTTGAGATGAAAATGAGATAAGTGAAGAAAACTTTTGCCTTATACTAGAAAAAGCATCCTTAAACTGTATCCTAATAAGCTGTTATAGTCCATGAGCAGCAGTTGAAAGCTGTTTCATGGGAGGAAGCTTCACAATAGCAAATTTTCTTCCTCCGGGCGGGCTATTGGCAAAAGGTGAAAGCAAGAGAATGAATATCTTGTAAAAAACTTCTATGGCATTCAAGAAAAGACTCTGCTTCTTCTTTAGTAAATTGAGAAATGATTGTTTCTGAAAGTGGTACTGACTGAATATTCCAGATTTCTTTTTTTTTCTCTTTTTATGTTAGTTAATAAAATCAGTTCTTTTCAAGTTTAAACCTGCTTTGCTCTTGATTACAGAATTTTAAATTGGCAACCCAAATTAATATTTTCTGTCTAGTTTCAGACTGAAACCACGACAGCATGAAAGCAGATGATGTGAGGTTGGGTCTATGATACTGATGCTATCTCCTTTTCTTTCAGAATTGCCTGGAGTTATTAGATGGAGCCTTCTGGATTGTATGAATGTTACATAGTTTAGTGAGTGTATGAAAGAGGAGTCAGTCCTGAGAGCACGTGGGCATTGGCTGCTGTTCTTCCTGAGTGCCTGGGACTGCAGATTTGTGAAGTGAGCAAAAGGGGAATGTTTTGTTTTGTTTCATTTCATTTTGTTTTTGAAAGATCCAGCCATTACTCTGGTATTGCCCAAGTGTGGATTTGAAGCCCTAATTAAGCACTCACTGTGGGCAACAGGAGCTTTATCACAGACTGCAGTGCAACTGAGACCCTAAATCACCAATTCCTTTTAACTAGGGACACGTGGATTGTTTTCCTATTTAGTAAAGCAAACCCTTGTAGTAGGTTTGCAGTTCAGCTGATGGTCCTCTGAGTAGGAAAGGAACACATGATCCACTAACCCACAAAGAAAGGCCCCTCAAGGAGCCACCAGCTGATAGAAAGAGATGATGTTTCAATGTAAATCAGCAGATTGGCAGAGTCATTCTGATTACCAGCAGCTCCAGATCTGGTTCTGATGGTGGCCAAGCCTCTTCACCTCTGGATGATTGAGTATTGTCTCCATTCCCAGAGGCTCGGATCTGTACCTAATTGTGCTGGATCTAGGTCAAGCACTGAAGGCATCCTGTGATCCAGCATTCCCTGTTGTCTTCATCTGCACCTTTATTAACTTTCAATATTGCAGTTATGATATTGCTGCTCTCTTGGGCAGAGAAGATGAGTCAGCCAGAGAGCTGAGCAGACTTGAAGTACTCAAGAAAATGATTGAGGGCTGTGTCTGTCACTGAACTCCTCCTTTCTTACAGTTTCTGCTCTTCTGATTGCTCTTCCACATTTGGGTCCAGCCTTGCATGGACTTCTCCCCCACCACTGCATCCAAGGCTACCCCCACCACCCTCCCCATCTCTGAGACTTGTTGGCCTGGAGGCCTGGGAGAGGAATTTTTCCTATGTCTTCTGCTGTTCATGCAGTGATCTCCACCTCCCTATGTTCCAGGTCCTCCCACCTAGTCCAATTCCCTTCTGTACATTAAGCTTCCTCCAGAAGACTCAACAGTGCTAACCCTTCATCCATTAAATGCCTTCCCTGTCCCAGCAACGTGTAAGTGTGGAATGACAGATTAAAATCATGCTAAATGAATACCTGATGTGGGCTTCCCAGAGTGCCACTCCTTGTAAAACCAGAGAACTCAGCTGCTGAACTCTTTGGGGCAGGATCTGTTTTATATTTATATCCTGTAAATTTTAAAATCCATTGCTGGTGCTAACAAATGAATAGTTATGATTAATCACCTATCATTTTGGGCCTGATCCAGCTTTGATTACATCAGTGGAAACCCTTCCATGTGCTGCATGGGAGTTGGATCAGGTCCACAATCCAGCCTCTTTTTAGCTCAGTGCTGTCTTTGAGGGGACTTGATCTTGTCTGATTTAAGGTGTTTGCATTTGGGCAGTTTTCCCCGCTTTTGTGAAGGTAACATAAAAGGACACAAATCTGGATTTGTGACCACCAGGTACCTCCAGAAACTGGTGTTTGGGGTCTGAGAGATTGTCATATTTCACATCTTTATTCACTCCATGAGTTTTTGCAATATGAAGCTGGTGAAATGATGTAGACTGTGAAATAAAACCTCCTTATGACAAGGATGGAAAATTCAAATATCTTAAATCCAGCCTGGGCAGTGTTCTTGTGATATGGCACTGCAGCTCAGAGGTGACTGAATGGAAGATGTCAATGTCCCTTTTTTTGTCCCCTGATCACATGAGGGTTTTAATTAGCATCAAAATTGCAACTCTTAATCCTTTTATATACAGCAGAAAACAACTAAAAAGCAACTGCAGGCACAAATTACTCTCACGTGATGCATCTCAAGCAACTAAAAACTGAATACATAATTAGGTGGCAGGGTTTACATGCATGCCTCTAGAGCACACCATCCCTTCTGCCATTTGGTTCAAGGACAGTGTCCTTGAACCGTATAAGGAAAATACAATAAGGAATCCAGCAGACAACTGAAGAATAAATCACAGTTTTATGTGCATGGAGCAGATCCAGAACATCATTTAATCCTCTGACACACTTCTGTCCCTCTGGTAACATGACAAAAAAGTTCCCTCTGTAACAAGATACATTCTTAGTCACCACACCAGCAATGAAGCAACATCTCACATTCTGCCAGAAATCTGGCCAAATTCTTCCACCTCTGACCCCTTGATGAACACCCCTATCTTCAGTGAGAAATACTTTCTGAGATTTTCACATGGGGAAGAGTTGTTCCTCTTTGAGTATAAATCCCGCTGCTGCAAAAAATGTCTGTAAATTAAATACTTTCCTAAAATGGATCAACTGCCTGGGAAAGTGCAGGCACAGCTCATGAGCTAGCCCCAAATGTTTATACATAAGAGATAGCAGGTGAAATATTTACTATCTCCACCCATGTTAGGAAGGATCTGTCTGACTATGCTCATATGCCTTATGTTGCATCTAATCACTCCTTCAGCATTAAAGATCTCAACAGATCTTCCATGTGAAGTAAGGTGTGAGGTATTATTATAATTATGTGGAGAAATAGCTGATGAATACAGAGATTGTCCTGCCAAAAATATCTCTGCTTGCCCATTTAATGGATTCATTCCCAGAGGTGCTAGCCTCTCCATTGAAGTGAAGTCCTGTGTGTAGTCAGGCAATTGTTGTGAACCCAACTTTGACAAGGACTACCTTCATCCCTTCTCCTCTCAAAGATGACACAGAGCACTGATTGTGCCAAATTTCCAAATTTTTCCCCAAATTTGGAAACATTTTTCTGATTGGCACCTAAGCTGGGAGTGATGGAGATACTACCACCTTGGCTGTTGAGAGTGTGAGGTTGTGAGGTTCAGCATGAAAATCCTCCAGGAAAGAGTCCTGTGTGCCACAACTCCTGGCCATGCCAGAGAGCATTCTCAAAATAGATTTTGTTCCTGTTAAGAGCCTCTCAAAGAGTTTGCCAGTTCCTGCTTATTGTAATCATGTAAAAAGCAATGTTTAACCCCATAAACAAACAGAGGGATTTTCTTTTCATGAGCTGTTGTCTTATGAGGCAGCACAAGAAACTTGGAATTTGAATTCCAGGATGTCAGAAACCAGGGAGGCAGTGTTGACTCCCTGATATGAAGGGAAGCAGCTCCCAATCAGAGGTTGTAGAAATGCATTTTTCCTCTGCTGAGTTTCAGTGCCAGCAGTCTGCAGGCAGCACTCAGAAATGCTGTGCTGCTTTAAACCCAGTTTCAGCTTTGTTTTTCTGTAGAATCCTAGAATCAGAGTTTGTGTTGGAACTCTTGGTGATCATCCAGTCCAGCCTTCCCCTCTGACCAGGTCTGATTAGACCTGGTTTCTCAGGGACTTGGCCAGTCCAAATTTGAAGAACTTAAAGGATGGAGATTCAGTTGGGGAAAAAACCATCCTTTAGATGAGTCAATTCATGGGGATAATATTTGGATTTATTCAGGCAGTTCAATGAAAAGGAAATATGTTTTGTAGGCAGATGCTGCATTATCTTGGCCTGAAAGTCCGGGTGGTCAAGACTCAGGTCAGGT
>WAAG01070637.1:0-12996 GCA_013390105.1 Tichodroma muraria | reverse complement strand
TTGGGTCATTTTCTGAGCATGCATTAAATTACATGCAAATAATTAAATGTTCAGTATTGCTGTTCATCTCATCACTATTTTTCATTTATTCATTATTATCATGAGTTGTCATCAGTTTTGTCATCTTTCTCATGTTATCTGTATTTTTCCTTTTTGCTCCATACTATTTTTTAATCTATAAATAAAAGTATTCTATAATAAAAGTGTTAATATAAAATTCAGAGCAGAAACCAACACCTGGAAAATAGAACCCAGAGAGTATCAGCATATTTCAAGCTTTGAACTGACTTTTAGATCCATGATTTTGTACCCGGTGTATCAGGTAGTAAATTTCATATGGGAGCCAATTTTCACATCCAGCCATATTCCTAGGAATTGTTAGTATGACATATTTCAAAATTATATCAAAGCTCTATTGCAAATAGATAAACTTGTACATTATCAAATGTATTACATTTTTGGATATTTTTTTACTTTTTCTGACAAGGAGACGTGAGAATATGGTGATGAGAGCTTAAGGTACTTTTTCAAGCTGGATGCTTTCAATTTCCCCTCAAGGTATATTTGCAGACACAATTTGATTCACTTTCAAAGAGCAAGCTGGAATCTTTCTACAGCTCCTTCTATCTCCCTTGAAGCTTGAGACAGTTCTGAACTGTTTGGATACTTGGGATCTGCTAGAGCAGCCTTGAGGCTACACTAACATCTGCTACCTACCATGACTGCCTACCTACCTGTTCATCTCAAAGGAAAAGAGGTGGCCCTCTAGCTTGTAGAGAGTTATGAAGTGCAAGAGAGCTGAAATAGCAGTGAACATCACACCACCATTTAAAAACTCTTTTTCACATTAACATCATCTATTTTTTATGAGGTAAAGCACATTAGGCTGCCAGCTTTCTTCTGCGCTATTATCTTCACAAGTGGTAAGAAAAGCAAGGAAGAAGGTATCAGAACATGTGAAACTATATTTTTTCTCCCGTATTGTCTAGCAAAACTCACTGAAGATGCAAGAGATTGTCATCACACAGAATAAATGCTTGCCCAGTGGAGTCCTGCCTGTATGCAAACAAGTATGGCAACTTTGTCAGGAATGCCCTTTTGCTTTGCCGGAGGGATGGCTGGTGACACCATGCTGGTGTGTACAAGCTAGCCAAAATTCCATGCGTGAATGTCAATGTTCTCTAGATTGGTGATGCATCCTGATCAAAGACATTAAGATTGCTGTCTGCTGAGCCTTTTGCTCCTTTTCTTTTACTATTGCATCCATTTGGAGCACAGGTTGGGGAGAACCGAGACTGCAAGCAGTTTATGCAGTTTTGACAGGAGTTAGATGAATTTTTCATTTGAAGCTTCTTGCTTTTGATTCTGACACAAGACATTTCATCAGGTTATGAATTATTTTTACAAAAACAGGATTGTGTTTTGTCTATCTGGTTTCTCTGTGGGACAGTTATGTCATTTTTTTAAAAAGAATGCCAACAAAAGGCATCCTTTGTGTTTTCAATTTGGAGTACACTAGTGAGGTGAAAAATACAGCCTAAGTGTTAAGTCTATTTTCATCAAGGGCACAACTGTGCATTTTGATGTTATGTTTCTAACTTTCCTCTAAACACAAAGACAGAGCCTTTATTCTGTGTCTCTTCCTATTTAACCTCCAAAACAACTGCAAAGTATTAGAATGACTCCAGTACCCTCTTCAGCATGAATGTTTCTTGAGCTCAAGAGAAATACTCATGGTTTCATTAGGCTGGTTATTTGACAGACTGCTCATAGAAAACAGCTGATTCTTATTTTTATTTCTTTTTTACTGAACAGCTTTGGCTTCCTGTGATCAATCTTCTTGGCTACAGCAGTAAATATGCTAAACTGCAGGTGCCAACAAGCTTTGAGACAGTCTCAGGCTCGAATGTTGACCCATGGCTGTATTTTGTGTGTCATGAAATAGCCTACCTTGTGTACAACTATTTGGTCTATTCGTTGACTCGGGTTTTTGACTTAATATGTGCTTATTTACTTACGGAATTAGATCCAGTGTGGGAAAGATGCAAAACAGCCAGTGGTTTAGGAGTTTAGTAAATAATCTCAGCTTTGTTCGGTTTTGCTCTAGGTCAGATTGCTGCACGGAGTAATTCCATATGGCAACCTGATTTGAGCTTACTCAAAGTAAACCTTAAAATGGATTTTGGCAAAATCCAGCCAGCCATCAGGATCCCATTCTCAGTTTCTGCTGAGGATTTCCTGATAGCTTTCTTAATTTAAAAAAAAATCAACAAAAAATACCAACAGCAAATGAGAAAAACTTGGAAGCCTTTTTACTGTCTGAAATACTCGTTCCCATCTTCCTGAACATTAACCATCAAAAAGCCCTTTAGGCTGCTCTGTTTTATGCCAAGAGCTATAGATGTTAGGAGGTGCAAACACGGCTTAGGTGACTTGGCCTCCCCCCGCGTGCTTTTCTGCTCCGTGCCGTTGGCGATGCGCTGCAGCGGGTGCAGCCTCTCTCGAGGGACAAGCGTGATGGGGCCGACTCTCTGCCCTTCTGCTCTGACCTCTGTGCCCTGGTGCAGAGCAGCAGCTGCCTGGTGCCTCTCCAGCCTGCGCCACTGGAGTGTGCGGGCTACCAAAGTCTCTGGTGCTCTGCTAAGGGTAAGAGGAAAGCGTGGGGATTTGAGCAGTGAGAGGGCCTCCATTGGAGTGCCTCCAGTACTCAAAAGCCAGCGGTAAAATCCTGGCATTAATGAAGTTGTTGACAGAAACACTTTGGTCCCACTGAAGCATGGCCAAAAATGTAAAAACATTTTGAAAACAACACTTGAGGCAGCTCAGTGTGCCTCCCTCAATAGAGCAACTGAAAGCATAAGTAAACAGAAAGATTTACTTGTGTTGGGAACAAACATAATTTAAAAAAAATGTGGCTAGGGAAACAAGTACGCACAAAAAATCCTCTCCTGTAATTTATCTAAACGATGTCAAATGTGAACAAAAACCCTGAGATAAAACTTGGGCTAGAGAGCAGAAATTGTGGCAGGGCTATTTCGAAGCGGGGCTCTTAGGAAAAACTGTTGATTGAAATCAATACAGCAAGACCCAGAATCTGAAAAGACCTTTTCTGAGATCTGAGAGGGTCATTGAGCAGAACTGTCAGTTGATAGTATTGAGGCTGCAATTGCCTTCACCAAGGTGCTTCAAGTGTTTGCTTTAGTGACTTCTTACAGCCAGTGGTTGAGCATACATTTAACATCCCACCTGAGATCACCCTGCTGGGGGAGGGAGTTTTTTAAAGACTTCTATAGCTTAAACAACTCCCTCACCAGACACATCAGCATGTCACATTTTCTGTACACTAATCAATAATGTTTGATTAATGTACTGAATCAGAATAATTGAAGAAGTTATTATTTATGGAGACAATTTAAAAAGGACTGAAGTTATCTGTTTTCTGCTTCTGTTTTTCAAAAACATTTATTAACTTGGATTTTTAACAAATTGTGATTTATCACAGGAAACATTTTTCAGCAGACCTTATTTAGTAATATCACTTTCAAACAATATCAGTAGATGATATTTTTGGTTTAGTTTATTTACCTATTGTGTAAGACTAGGTAATGGCTTCACAGGGATAGGCAAAATACAGATACTCCATAACATTGCAAATTACTGTGAGCATATCTTGGTAGTATATCAGAAGGTGATGGAAATAAATAGAGAAACTGTATTTCCATTTCTTTTTATGGCATTGTTTTTCCTGCACCAGAATGGCACATTTACAGAAATACTATCAAAAAGTCAATAGTAAGAACTAAACTTTTTGTTTATGCCTAAAGAAATTAGCTGTATTTTGATTACAGGATACATGTACAATGGCTGTTTTAAAGTGCTGGTTTTAATGCTCACTTAAAAACATGCTACTCTATGAAAACGTGAATAATTCATTCAAATTCAATTACACTGTATTTTTAATTCAAGGAGGTGCAGAGGAGAGAGAGCATTCAGGTGGAGTTTGCCCAGTCCAATATTTCCATTTTAATTACTATCTATTTTTAGCACTCCACTTCTCAGCAAGTCACTTCTGTTCACTGAGGTAAGGGAAGCTGTACTGACTTGTTCCAGCGAAAAATCTCCAAATCTCTCTTTCTAGTTGTCATAATTTCCTAAGAGAATGAAGCTTATGCAAACACATCTGAATCTAAATTCTCAAAATTTTTGTAAAACTAGGATGCTGCAGAGAAGCAAGAGACCGCCTGTGCTATGGCTCAAGTGAGACACAAGTATTCTTTTTCAAAACATCAGAACACGGAATCTTAGACACAAGACACCAGACCTTAGAGAGTGAAGTTCAGTGGGTTATCTTCTCACAGAACTGCTTATTTTATTGTATTTAAAGTTATCTCATTACTATCCATTCAAATCTAGCTGGTAGATCATGTGCCTTGAAAAGGCTAGGTGGTCTGCTGCATCAGGAGATAAATTAAGATTAAAAAATGCCCTATTACAAGTGGATTTTAAGATGTAAAGTGATTTAATTTTTTAAGAGTAATAATCTGATTTAGGACTGCTTTCTTGAATGTGAATAAAATTAGAGAAAGAAAAATGTGTATTTTCAAGCAGTGTCCTTACTTTTACTGTAATATTTCAGTTCAGCAGATTTTTTTACCATATCTTGGAAATTATTTAGGGAGATAATGAAGACTGCTATGACAATGTATACATTGTCATAAACAGTACATTGTCATAAACAGTAAGCAGCTAGTTTTAAAACCCAAATACAACTGATAAAAGGATACGCATTGTGATATCAGACATTGCTACAACGAACACATAAATTCTATGAGGTGAAGAAGAACAAGGAGAAAGCATGCAAATTTAGTGGCACAATGCATTTGCAATATGGATTGCACTTTTATTTGCCACAGACATGTAACGGAACAGAGATGCATGACGCTATAAATTACACAGCAGTGAGTATGCTAGAGAAAAGACGATTTTGTCAGTATGTAATTTAAATTAAACAGTGTGAAATAAACAAAGTGGAGAGGTCCAACTACATCTTGGTGTAAGTGTATTAGACATATAGGTTTTTCAAACGCACTCTTCCAATTCACTTCTACTGTCATTCAGAGGCAATAATATTAAAACAGCCAGCGCCTGGGGTGACCTGAGGTTTTTCAATGTTTATATGAATGCATCTAGGTTTAGATCTTTAGTGTCTCTCCCACTGTACCATATTCCCCATGCAGCTATTTGTCCTTTTTAGGAGCCTCCTCTTCTGGTGAATGGAGAATGCTTTGCCAGTTGTACCTCCACGCCCTGGAAAGTGGTTACCTACTGCTGGACTGCTGCAGCTGTGGAGGATCTGGTCACTGTCTTGGTCAGTTTTACTCCCAAATATGGGACAATCTGAGCAAAAGTCTTGATTTGCTCATAGATTTTTATTTATTTATTTTTTTTCTGACCTTGTAGAAAAATCAAAAAAAAGATTTCAGAAGGCAGACAAAAGAAAAATGACTGAGGCAAGAGTCATTCAGGTCCTTACAAGGATAACGAAGAGGCACACGGAACTATAGAATGTATTTCTGTCTGGAAACTGATGGATGTGTTTAGAAGGAACACAGACACAAGACCACTAGATGAAATTGGCAGGAACACAGTAACTTAAGCTTCCTCTAACTTAAAAAGAAAGATTCAGAGGACTTACTAGCAACTAGTATGCTTTTATTTATCTGTGTTGGTTGATTTCCTATCTTTTACATGAGAAAAATAATTTTAGCACTATAACAAATCTGTCCACCTCTACATATCCCACACCAAAAATATTTCAGCAAATCCAGCAGTGGTTTTCTGTGAGTAACCAGTGACACACCAGATCTTGAGTGAAGAGAAAATAATAGATATAGGGTTTTTAAAAATGTCTTTTTCTTGTGTCTGGGACGACACACAAGGAGGAGTGCCTGTGAGTCTGGTCGCTTAGGAAACAGAAGAGATATAATAATCTCTCTTTCCATCAGAGTCTATGCTTCAGATTCTGATATCATTTACCTCTTCATTAAGATGAGGTTATTCTCAAATAATCTGGAAAGAGAGATGGTTTTGGGTTGTTTATGTTTCTATATCCTTTTCCATGCAATGATAAGAGAAGTCATACTACCAATAGTTTGTTTTTTGTTATTTTTCAATGGCCTTATGGCTAGCAGACAGTGAAATGAGACATACAGACAGATTTCCAAACATTGTTAACCTTGACAGGGCACAAAATATGTGGTTAAAGATCAATTTTGAAGTCTGTGCCTGATTCCCACCCCAGCCACTCCAGCACAAGATAGCAGGTTACCTTCACTGCAGTCAGAAGCTGTCCACCTTTGTACAGTTTTAAAGCAGACTAGTTGAGGCAAAAAAAGAAGGTATTCTTGAATTACAAAGGTGTAAAAAAGAAAGATAAGGCAAAATGAGACTGTTTTACAACACTATACACTGTGCTCATTGATTCTTAGATGTTGTCATAAATCAAACAGCAGGTGGTTTTAATAGATGAAATTATCCTTACTAATATTTAAGCTGTCACAGACAGATCTAAGGCAATTTATTGTGATCTAGTTGGAGTGGATTTGGTTTTTCTTAGAAATGTTCAAAACAAGCAGTCTTCAGTTTCAAGTAGAAGCATTTTCTTGGCCTTACCTGGGCATGCAGGACTTTGAAAAAAGCAAGACAAAAATTTATGAAATATTCCAGGAAAATCAGGTCACATCTTCCCCAAAAGTTCCTTAACATCTTTTTTAACAATACCAACAATAACTTGTGCAGGTTTTGACAAGTGTGCCAGTAACAGTGCAAAAAAAATTAAATCAATGGCCATCTCAGGCACAGAGCTATTGCTCAAGAACAGATTGATGTGTTCACGCACAATTGCTCTGAGACGCCCTAGACATGTTGGGGTCAAATTGGCAAAATAGGTAGCAACAATGTTCTTGCAGCAGCCTCTGAAAGAGTGAGGCAGATGTCTATTCTATCTTGCAAACACATTCTTTTACAATGTGTTACTTCATCTCTCTTACTGCACAAGTGGAAAGTGGGAGACAGAGAATCAAGGATAACTCTAATGATGGGCCATATGGAATATATAAACAACGTTGTTCTAGAATAAGATGGTCTTTAAAAGGGGCAGGGGTCTTATTGTACTTGGGCCAGACATTACCTAACTCCTCAGGTGAAAGAAGGAGAATAGGTGAGAATAAGGAGCAGACGCTGGGAGTATGTGATTCAGCTCAGAGCAAGGTTTTCTGGAAGATATAAAGTACAGCTTAAACCCCTTTAAACCCATTGTATTGAAATAATGTACTTCTGCTCGCTGGGAGCTGAACCTTCCTCAAGAAGACTACTGAAGAAAATAGTGTTTTGAAACTGGATTAAAATTTGGCCTGTTCATGAACCACTTAGGAAATCCTGCAATTTATGTGAAGACAAGGTGTCCCTAAGGAAGTGACTGAGAGAACATCCTTGAGTACAAACTGCCTTTTCTTTGACAGAGGGAAACCAATTATAACAAAAAAGTCTCAGGGCTGTCTAAAAAAAACCCAGGACCTGCTAATTTTACTGTTTTTAAAGCTCATTTTGGACAGCACTGTACTTGGGAAGTCACTCTGCTGGAAGTAGTCATTACCCTTAGTGTTAGAATTAGAGCCAGCCTAGCCCATGGGCCAGTAAATGGGCCAGCTGTCTGTGGCAAGGAAGCTAGAGGAGTTAGATATTTCTCTTATAGATTGTGTCTAACTGGCCAGAGCTTTAGCTGCATAGGGAAGAATGATAGTATCTGTCTCCCACAGCATATGTGAAGATTTCAGGTTTTGGCCTTGCTGTATTTGACCTCATTTAGGACAAGAATGCTTTTATCTAAATCAAAGCCAATTTCTAGTATCAGTCTGAACTTGTGAATACCCCCAGTGAACAAAAATATCACAGGAATTAGGCAATATGTTGAGAATGCATTTTGAAGTTTTAAGCATGTGCTTAAGTGCTTTTCTGGCTCTACTTTAATGAAAGATGGAAATGTAATGTGGAAATATGACCGAGAAATTCTGTTTCATTAAACTTGGAATGAATCCCAGAGATGAACAAAACTCAAAATGAAGTACCGCTCTGAGATTTAAAAGTAGTTTCTCTTCGTATTAATTCCCTCCATTTCACTCCTGCCTGATCTGAGCTCATAGAGAGAACACCATAGCAAGCCTGCTTGCTACACTACATTTCTAATGTAACATAAAATATATACAGTAATTATTGCCTAGTGGTTTGTCACACTAGGACACGCTAGAATGACAGCACAAACAATGGCTGAGGAATGAAAGCATAACAGGAGATTTGTGATTGCCTGACTTCCTTGAAAAGAGTATAGACACAGAAATGGGTAACAGTAAATTGTTAACACAGAAGAAAAACAGGCATTTTTACTTTCATTTGGTCTTTGATGTAGTTCCATAACTTGTTTAGTAACAGTAATAAAACAGAAGCAGGTTGAGGGAGGGACCTTCATCTGATGCAAAACATGGTAACTATGCTGATTTCTGCATCCTTGTTTGGGGGGCAGGGCACTAATACCCAACTTGACGTGTCCCCAGAGGGTTTTCTAGTTGGGGTACTGTGCCTTTTTGCAGCTTTAAACAGGTAACCGGGAGAAAACAGTCTCTCAGCCATCTCACCCAAGGCCAAAGATAGGAGTCAGAGCAGGGTGCCCTTTCTGATGTCTCAAAGACACAGGAAAAGTCTGAAGGAAAAGGCAGTCAAATGCCTGGGGAAATAGTAAGGGATTTTAAGAGGAACAATACTCTGTTTATTGGAAGATCTCCTGGCTGAGTTACAGAAGAGAAGTCTGGGTTTTGTCTCTCTGCACAAGGGGAAGTGACAACTTGAGAGGAGGTAATTGTGCTGAGACTTGGCGACCTCCCGCTCCCAGGAGAACCTTGGTGCTCATCACACACCTTTGCTTTGGGGATGATGTTTTTCAGTAGTGTTTGTGAGAACAGTGCTATGACTAGCATGGCAGGCTGAGCAGCGTGTGATGAAGGCTTCCGCACTGCGTCTGAGCTCAGTGGATCACTGCGCGTGTTGACAGGCGACTTAGCCAGTCCTCCTCTTGTGTATTTCCTAGAGCTATAGATTTTGACTATAAGCCAAAAGCTAAATGGATCCAAACTGATGGAGGATAGGTCAGTCAGTTGCAGATACATGTGATAGTCTGGATGCAATCTGGATGGTGAGGATGGGGGGGGGAAGTTTCTCTCTGTGCTCTGTTCCTCGTGTGAAGCCATTGGCTGTTACTGTTGTAAGATGTGACAATATAGTCCAGCCTTTACTGTCAGTCATGAAAAAAGCATCTCATAATACCAACTTGCCACATTTCTTAATTTTTTAATTTAATACAAGATAACAGCATATTTTTAATGAAAATGTTGCAGTTAAGGATACTGTAGCACAGTAACATAAATTGGCAAATTCATCTCTGAATACAATCAATTCTTTTTTAAAATTCATACCCTGGACACCCATGAAAATCCACTACATTATATAATGGGCAAGTACATGAAAGATAAATGGACTTTGAAGATGATACATACTGAAATTTTTCCTATTGTGGCTTTTAGTGGACTTTTTCATGGTTCAGCAGGAGACCTGAGCTATGCTGAGCAATTGCCAAACAGCATGGTAAACTAACAAGTGTGTTTTCTGTATGTTATCTCCAGTTTAGTGGAGCTTTGGAGGGCAGCAACCCTCTAGTAGATCACAGCTCATTTTGGCAGGCCATTTTGTGTGCATTATTGACCTTTACTTGCTGTCCATAAATCCTTGACAATGCTGACACAGAAACGCACCAAGTGACCTTTCAAAAAATGTTGGAAATAATCCGTTGCAGCTGCAGACTGAGGACACTGACCATACTCAAATATAAATCTCTCCATCAGCACCATGGACTGCCGGCAAGAGCATCATGCATACTCCCCAAACTGATTCTCCACACCAACAGGTCTTATGTCTCTTATGAAAAAGAAAATTCTCACTAATTAAAAGCAACAGGAGAAAAACCCCATTTTTAAAGCTGGCTGTGTGAGAAAAATCTAGCACAGCATTGGTTTGACCTTCCCCCAGAGCTGGCTAGCAACCAGAGCATCCTCCTTTGACAGCTCTCTGTGTAAAATGTTCTTAGAACGAGTAAGGTCCTGTTGACCTTAGCCTCTAGCCCAGCACAAACTGTACATTTCCTGCTTTTTAACAGGCATCGTTTCATGTTTAAAGTACAAGGCTCTCCTTACAAAACTATTTGAGCATTGTATACTCCGTTTGCAGGATGCATTATTTGTTTTATGGTTTCTTCTCAAGGAACAAACCTCACACCATCTTGGGAGCTGAATCTTCTGCTGTGATGAGTTCACAGCTACTTCAGCTGTGCAGGGATCCTCATGAGCCTGGACTCCTGAATCAGCTGCCTGGGTTAGCTCAGCTGTGTTAAGGACCAGTCACACAGGGCTTGCTGTCTGTGGAAATGGTCTTAACCTGAGGTCAGCGATGGATAAACTGCTTTGAAAGAGCTCTTGATGAGCATTTCCTGTAGGCTGAGAACAGACTAAGTTTGCAGGTGGTTTTTCCTTGAGATACTTTGTTCAAACCTCTAAATTTATTTGCATTGACTTCTAGCCAGTTAGGAACTACCTCATAGATTTTCTATCAAATTGTGATAAAATAGATTGGTATATATGTGAGATAAATATCACATTCTTCCAAATAGCTGTACAGACTTCTGCATTTCTTTGGCAAAGAGGTGTACTAAGTCCTCTTTCAGGGAAACTTGTGCGCCTCTGTGTAGAATGTGATTTGAGTAACCAAGACACAATCTAGAGCTGAAGAGGCAGCACAGAGGTTTGTGACAAAGTGGCAGAGATTAACTGTTTGCCATGGTTGAAAGAGGCACTGTCTTTTTATATCATTAACAGAGGACAATTATTAAACTTAGGTCTACAGAACAGAAGATCAAAAATCTCTCACACTGTCAAACTACAGAGTTCTCTGTTAAGGTAAGGGTAAGATGCTGATGGGAGATTCTGCATGTTGTAAGGTGACTTTTGAAATATGTGGTTCAATCTCTGTCATGTATAAGGGAAAGTTCCATTAGGTAAACAGAAAATACAAAAGCCCCATATCTATTTGCTTCAGAATAACAGTGGAAAGAAAATCTGTGTTGTATGTGCCTTAAAGTTACAAAGCTCACTGGATTGTTACAATGGATACTAATAATATTAATAATATATTAAATTTTCAGAGCAATGTGATTCAATCTGTTTAAATTTCTTTCCGAAAAAATTATTGATATGAATAGCAGGGAGAAGACAACTACATAAATAAATGTAAGTTTGCAATGAGCATTTTTTTCTTCTGTTTCTTCCTTATTAAATATCTCGGGTATTGTTATTAAAATGGTCTTTTTTTCAGCCCTCTTTTCATGATCTGTTTTCCTTTGTCACCCAGGGACTTGATTAATACAAATTTGCCTTAATATGCTTCTTTCTATTTTTGTGTTTAATTCTGTGAAAGAAGTAATAGTAGCATGTTATGCATATTAAAGTGCTTCACATTTCCTTTCCAACTGCATAGTATATATTTTTTGTAATTATTGTTTCTACATTTGTTTCAAATTTCCCTGCCTCCTTTAAGTAAAGTATAATCATTTTGAGAACCAGAGCATGGATATTAAACTCATCTATGTAAAAGGGAATTCCAATAACTTAGGTGAGATTCTAACACATTTTCCTCTTGTAAGGCTGGGGACCATGTAATGGTCTAGTCCAGCATTCTATATAAGACCATAAACCTCACCATGACTCCATAGACTATTTTCACTCTGTACTCCCTGACTTCAGTGTAATTACTAAGCAACAGAGAATCTGATAAAGTTCTGAAAAATCAGGGTGAGAAAAGCTCTAGGAAGTCTAAAAACTGGGCCCTTTAGTGGATATGCAATTAGCAGAAAACCTTTTCTAACTGCATTTAAACCTTTGGCAAAAAGACAAAATAACTTAATCAACACTGCTTGAATATTTCAAAGCTTTTTTTCTTAAATGAATACAAGGATTTAAATGTATTTTTCTGTTGACAGTATAGTTTTTGTGCAGAAAGTTTCAATACTGTTTCATCAACTCAATATCTGCTTCTTTTCATAGTGTCCTTTATATATACACTGCTTACACTTGCTGTTAAAAAATTATTTGTTCATACTATGATTGTATGTCTTTAAGAATTACATACTCTTGTGGTACAGGAGATTTTTAAATTCAGTTCCAAAAACTTTAAGTTCAGTTTAAATACAGCTTCTCACATAGAAAGAGCTGGAGTCTCTAAGTTAGAATTTCACATGTTCCTTAGAGTTTGCTTTGCTTTGCTTCATCACCTCATTACTGAGAACACTGAAGACAGTGGTAGTGAGAAGCAGAAAGTTTCCACAAAACAAATACAGAGGTTCTTTTCATCCTCTCTATCATTCAATCCTCTGGTAGGTTTGGAAAAATTAATGGAAACAGGTGTATAAACGTGAAAAGAATTCCACTAGTAGATCTGCTTAGAGGAAGATTCCCAAATGCTTCTGTCACTCTTCGTGACTCTGCTGACCAAATGTTAGGTAACCACAGTAGCTTTAATGCCAGTTTTTCCTTCTGTTTCAGCTTCATATCTCTCTGTTGCATTTAGGAAGAAGGATTCAAACTGGAGACCTGCTTTCATAGTACAAGTTTTTTTTGGAAAGCCATTCAAACCAATTCCACCACTTTTCACTTTCCTCTTGCTCCCACCTCAAATTTCAGCTGAGGTAACAGGAAAAGAGTTTTCCCCCTTTTTCACTGTTCATTCTCATCCTCAATCAATCATAATGCTGATGTCCCTAAGAATAATCATATGGAGTTGTCACTTCTCCAGGTAAAAGGTTCACTACACTACTGGGCTTTGGCCAAGCTTTTAGCGTTA
>WAAG01070633.1:0-20694 GCA_013390105.1 Tichodroma muraria | reverse complement strand
TAGAATTCTCTTTTTAAAATATTCCACAGTAAAGAGAATTTCTTTTGATTTTGAGACAGCCAAACACAACTACTTTTTGAAATTATTAAATAATAAAAAAAAAGGTAGGAATTCTGTTTGGTTTGGGTTAAAAAGCAGAAAGACTGATTGCCCTAAACCATTTTAAAATCTGAACAATGTCCAGGCTAAGAAAAAAATCTTGCTTCATCTGGAGAAGCTGAGAAAAAAAACAGAGCACACAGGTGATAGTAGATCTTTCTATGGTTTGTGAGAGTGTTTCTGAGGAGAACATAAGTAATGTAGCAAAAATATTAGGTCTTTGTGAAATATGTTAAGTAGAAAATTATTTGTCTTAAGTAACAAGTGAACCGAACAAACTTTTAGGAACAATTAGTCATAGTCCTCAGATCAAGGCAGAGAAGTAAAGGGGAGCAGAAGTGTTTTGCTTTTATGATGCTTTAGTGTAACTGCCTACCCAAATGTCAAATAACAAACACGATGGGTTTAATAGTGAAATTATTTTCTGGCTTTACTTTGGCTCCATATTAAGTCACAAATACAAAGAAAAAATATTTACATAGAAAAAAACTAATAAGGGGAGAACAGTGAGAGAACCCAGAGACAGCACTCAGCTGGTATGCTGGGTACTGAGAAGAATCCCAGCTGGTTTGGGAGGCTGGGGAATGATCAGTAACTGAATGGGGTTCTCTAACCACCTCCCAAGATGGACCAGGAACATTCCCTGGGAAAGGAGATTGCAGCTCTTAATGAGAAAATATTTATCACATAGTTTGTGGAGAGAGAAGAGACCAAAAGCAAAACCTGAGGGTATGAAAGAGGATGATCCTGTGCTTTTTAGGGGAAAGTGGTACTTCCCAAGAGGTTCAGATGCGAGGCAGGCTCTTACATACTGTTCAGTCTGTGTGTGGATTTCTCTGCTGCTGGCAGTTCAGAGGTTCCCCTTTTTGAAAGCACCGCCACAAAGTTGTCTCCTTAGCCTCAGTGAGCTCCTGGAGGATTAAACCCACTGAAGAGTGTGTAGAAGAGGGCGGCATTCTCCACTCTCCAAGATATGTAGAAACTGCTCAGGAAGTTTGGAGAGGCTTCAGCCCTGCTTTGGGATCTCAACAACTGAAATCAAGACACGCATGTTTAGCACTGAGTTCTAAAGAAATCAATCTCTTTCAAAGTGGCAAGGTCAGTGTAAGAGCCTGTGATGTTTTCTGGACAGCTGATAGATCACATCGAGGATGGAGGTGCAGGGATCAGGGTTCTCTTAAGAAAAAAACCAATATCCTTCTGGAAAAGCCCACCTTGAGCAGGTTTGGCTGCGCTGGGAACATCTTTGCCAGGAGAGTCTGGTAGCCTAGTTCAGCAGAGAGCACAGAGGTGCAGGACTGCAGGCTGTCTCAGCAGATGTCAGGAGTCAGCCGAGGGTTGTGAGAACATCTGACCTTTCAGATCAAACGTGGAGGAGGAGGAGGTTACTGTAGCTTCAGGACAGATTTTCCTCTCTCCCTCATTTGCCTGTCAGTCCTTTGAAGCAGAGACCTGCTGCTTTTCGAATGCTTGGAGCGTGCACGCAGGGTGGAGAATCCAGTAAGTAAATAATAGGAGTCATAATTCAGTGCACTGAAGCTGAGGAGCTGTGAAAGACATGATCTGTTTTCTTGTGACCTCCACCTCTCGCTGTGACTCCGGGACACATTATTGTGTTTTATTTTCACTAGTGGCCAAGTCAAACAAATAGCTCTGGAACTGCTAAGAACTCCACCTCCATCCCCAATTTTTTAGGTTGAGCATGAAACTTGTCTGTCTTACTGGGAATTTCTGAACATAAATAAACAGACACTTAGAGTAACTTGCCTTGATAAATGGGCAGTGTAGGTTGGGGCCTGCTGGATATGCAGGCGACTCAAAGATGAAGCAGAGCTGGGGAAGTAGGCAGGAATGGCTCTGCTTTTCTTGGCTTCTCAAATGGTTTTCAGGCTGAAATCAAATACTTGAGTGCATGAGGAAAGCTGGCTTCTGAAGTCATGATTTGCACTGAACCTCACTGTAAGGATATCTCTTATAAAGCTACTTTTGATGTGGAAATTTGGCTCCAAACCACACTGAAGGCCATTATAAATAACCGCTTCATCACAGGACACACAGAAGTTGGCTTCCTTGAACACTCCTAGAAAGCAAGCCTAACCTTATTGAGCCATAACCTCAGCTAGTGTAAATCAGAGAAGCTCCATTGACTTCATTAGTTTATACTGATTTACACCAGCTGTGACTGCGGCCCACAATACAGCAAGATATGTCAGCTTTTAAATTCTGTCACTGGGTGTTGAACAAAACTGTTTTTAAAACAAGACTGGCAATCCCAGATTTAGATCCTAATGAGACTCAGCACTGTAATTGTTTCACGATGCTTATATGCTCCATTTTGTTTTCATTTTTGCATTGCTTCTGTTTTTCTTATCTCCTGCCAAACAGAGGAAGAGTACCACATATGTTACATTCATAACAAAGATGTTCTGCTGTGTTGAGAACATGTCCTCCAGATGCAAAATGCCTTTGTGTTGTAGCTCAGCTTCTTCCTTTGCATAGGTACATTGGTTATGTGCCAACATGAGAACGCTCTTGAGGGCAGCCCTGTGTTTCTTCAGGGCCTAGAGCTCTGCAAGGGGCACGCAGAGGCTGTCCCAGGGGAACTTCAAAGATCTGATTCCCCTCTCGGGGTTTCCAGCTCCTAAGTGATCATTTCAGGTGGACAGGATGAATCGTGTCCGGGTGCACCCTGATAGGACTGCCCTGAGGCCATCAATACCTCTCCTCTGTCACAGTCCTGCAGGGTGCTCAGGTAATTATCCACACTGAGTAATCAGTTGGCATCTCTGTGGTGTGGAAGGCTAGGAGGTGCATACAGATGGATTATTCAGCCATAGGGAAGACAATCATATAACTAGACTGACAGTGATTAATATTGGTTATTATTTTATGACAGCAGCAGCTCTAAGTTCCAGTCAAGGTCAAGGCAGCACTGTGCACTGCAGAAATGCTTTTCTGTAGGCAGCAGTCTCTGCTTAACAGAGTCAGAAGGGTAAACTGACTGGCAGAGGAAGAGAAAGTCTCTCTCTAAAACAGGGGCAGAAACAAACTGACTCCCCCAGCTAAGTCCCTTAACTTTCCCTTCCACTACCTTAATTTGCTGTTTTCCCTAAGGCAGGTAATTCTGGGGTGGACAACACACACCACAAATACTCAACAACCATGGGGGAGGTCCACAGGTGAACAGAGCAGAGGCAGTTCTAGGAGAACTGAAGGTAGTGGATTTTAAACACTTTGTTGTCATTAAAAAGGTTCCTGCAAAGCAGGTATTCACCATTATGTGTATTTCATGTGACATGAGCCTCATTTTTGAGAGCAGTCTGCAAGACTTCAAAGGAAGGTGTGAAGATCCTACAATAAGGTGACATGGCATAAACTCAGCTGTTACACAAATTCAGGATGGGTATTGTACATATCTCTACTCTATGGTCAGCAAATAAGTTCAGCATGTTCTATTATTGGACCCAGAAACCTAGCATGGGTGTGAGATAAATAATCTTCCTAACAGGTAAGACCTGAATACTGATCAGAGACGGGAATTCAAACAGCACGATCATCTCCCATATCTAAGCTTCCTTCCTCTGGGTCTGTACACATATTCTATCAAAGAGAAAGGCTGAAGAGTGTGGGTGGGGTCTCTGCTATAATTTTAATACAAATTGTCACTAACTTAGGAGTTACATGTCTGCAGCCTTCCCATTAGGCAGTTAAGAGCAGCAAAAATTACTGAATTTGGTAAACATTTATTTTGACAAGCTTATGTCTCTACCCAAGAAACTGGAAAAACTAAAGAAGTGCCCTTCATACAAGAAACTCCACTGACAAGTTCTTTGAAAGAGTTACAAACAGAGAAATGCATATTCAGAAAAGAGAACTTGTGCTTTCCTGAGACTGTGACCAACAGAATATATCTGCAGTTAAAGAGTTGGCCCTAATCCACCTCATTTTCTTACTGCCTGCTGGTGAGTTTGCTCCCCAGCTCCCAATCCATGGCTGCAGGACTGGGGGTGGCAGCATCCAACTCTCGGCTGTGGCATTGCATCTCACTGCATCCTGTGTGTTTACTGCCCTGCCCACACCAGCCTTTGCTGTGACGCCCTTGGATTGGATCGCACAGGGAACCTGGGTGAGAAAGACGGGGAGACTTCTGGGCAGAGTCTTTGTCCTTTGGAAATAGTTGGACATGAGGTGTGGACAGGTGTGGGTGCTGCTGGGGGGCTTTTGGTGAGAAGGTAAGAGCTCATCTTCATTTTTCAAGAGCCCTCCCACCCAGGATTAAAATTGAAGGTTTGCCAGATGGGACAAGGGACCTGCATAGATGGGACTTCGGTGGCCTGTGGTGCTTCAACAGCACTTTACATCAGCAGAGAAAGCACTGAGTCTTGTGGCAGAGGAGCCCAGCCCCTGGTTCCCATACACCACCTACAGCTACGGTAAGGAATCTAAAGAGGAGACTGGCAAAGACCTTCAAGTGAACCTGCAGGCTCAGTTCTCTCTACCTCCCCAAGCGACACCAAAGTTTTCATAGGTTTCACTGGAAGTTTTGTGGGTATCCCATCAAGTTCATAGTATTTGAATTGGTGGGACTTGCAGCTGTCATGTGAGGTGCTTGATGGTTTCTTGTATCAGGAATTTTGAGGCCACAACTGGAGGAAAGCAGCGAGTTGTGGCAAGGCTGCTGTGGTGATTGTCCTTAGTTTGGTAAGGCCTGTGCAGTAACCTTCTAAATGCTGCCGGTATTTCCCAGAAAAACTTGCCGTGTTACAGAGCTGGTGCTGAATCATAGAATCATAGAATGGCTTGGGTTGAAAGGGACCTTAAAGCTCATCTAGTTCCCACCCGCCTGCCATGGGCAGGGGCATCTTTCACTAGACCAGGCTGCTCAGAGCTTCACTCAATCCATCTTTTGTGAGCGAAAAGATGAACAGTCCCAGTGCATGACATGCACACTCTAATATATAAATAACCCAAATAGCTTATGATCTCTATACTTCACTCTCCATGTTATTTATCCATAAGCTATACCTTAAGCAGATTTGCTCTCCCAACCTTTGCTTTTTGTACGCTCCTGGCTAACCTGGAAGACTGCCACAGCTGTACAGCAGGCTGAGAGACATCTCTGATAGCTCCAGCTCCAGCTTATATTCTGGTTATTCAGTGGTGTCAGAGACATTGGGAAGACTTTCTGGCATCGTTGACAGTCCTTCTCCTCTTAGTCTAGGGACAGTCACTTGCAAGTAGTTATGTGTAGGTTTGTAACTGCTGCATAACAGACTACAAAACCACACCTGACCGAAATAATCCGCTGGCATGCTAATGACTCTCAACCCACACAGTTCAACCATCTGTGTGCTCTGCTTTTTATTGGTTTCAAATATGTTGGGTTTGTGTGTACATGTCCCCTCTGCAAGCATAAACTCATACTTTTGATCTATTGGAGAAAGGCCCTTTTACCATAAAGAAAAAAGAATAAAAAAATGATTCCTTTTGATTCTCAATCCTTTTCCCATTATTGCTCTGATATGGATGGGACCATATTGTCAAGTTATTATAGAGGATGTAGAGTGCATCCAAAGAGCAAGGAACTGTACAGCACATCCAGCCCCTGAGCTCATTTATTAATTTGCATTGCTGTTTACTGATGTGTTTGGAAACCTTCAGTACTATGTGATGAGCAGCAAAGATGCTGGCTGCAACATGAAGTGTCTCAGCCGACACTGTGGCTGCTGCCATGATTCTAGAGATGTGGTTGCAGCACAATCATTCCAATCTGTGCACTGGATAATTTACCTTGGGGGATTTTTGTTGCCTCTGAAAAGCTTTTTGGTTATTAATATAGGAAAAGCAATATGTCTATTGCTACGAATATTAATATAAGGGAATGCAGGAGACAGCATCCTGAGCTAGCCTTTATCAGTCTCACCTTCCCACTCTCACGAGAAAACAGCTATGAAGAAACTCCTTGAAGCTTCTCTTTCCTTTTCTACTTGTAATTAGCATAGATTATTGCCACTGCCTCACTGGGTGTGAGGAGGTGTCACTGTTATTAGTTTTGTCCCCCCTTGTTTTTGTTTGTAGCGCTGTGCAATAGTTATTCCATCCTGCTGTGCCACGTCAGCACAGTAAATGCCAGAAAAGCTCATCCCAATATTTGAGTGTTCACTGAAGTGTGTCAATAAAATGCTCTTCCCTTGTGCTGTCACATAGACACTTCCGTTGCCCCCACAAGATGGTCTGAAGCTGCACTACAGTATGTAAACAGCTGATAAAAACAGGCCCATCAGCCTAGTAAGAATGTTGGATTTTTGGGTGTAGTGCAAAAAGACAGAGAGTAACTTTAGGGGATGTTTGTTGTCAAAAGCAGAAATTCCTAGTAAAATATTTTCTATTTGTGAATTTAAATTTTCCAAATCAAGTGATCCTAAGTCTAAGATCCAGAACGTGATTTAGGTCTGTAAAACAAAACTTAGGACATGTGTCTGGCTAAGCAGCTGCCTGTTGATCTTTTGTGTAATGTGCATACTCCGATTACAATCCAGTTACAGTCCTAAGTCTGTTACAGTCCTAAATCACCTAAAAAGGTGATTTTTTGGTGGTAATTTTTTATTCATGGCTGAATCTATGAGAATCAGACAGGACAGGATATTTTGCATGACTGATTTGAGCAACCCAAGTTACAAAAAGGTGTTCCAGTTTCCTGATCCCGTATGGTGCTCAGCCTCTTCACCACGACTTCCCAATGGCTCTGGGCATTTAGGATTTTTAATCCTCTATGATCCAGTGTTGATAACTTGCTGAATTAGACTCATTAAAGTTCTGCACTCTCACCTTGTCTCTCTGACATCTCTGCTTCTGACTTTGCTGGTGCAGCTACATCAGATGTCTCACTGTCTTGCTGACCCACAGTAGGTCTGAGAGCATAATTCCAGGCTTTGTGAGAACGGAACATTTCTAAAGCAGCAGCCCCTCACTAATCTGCAGAGAGAAAACACGTATGAAAGGCAGTGGGGATTCCATTTTTCACGATCCGGGGTTTAGGACAGGCTTAAAAGAGTCTTATTAAAAGTGTTTTCCAGTGCATGTGGCTCCTTCTGACAGCACCCAGGTGGTTAAGAAACCAGCTTTACAAATAAAAGCAGTTTCTCTTTTCTGCACAAGAAATGGTTCAAGTGTCTGGTATTCAATTCAGAAAGGAAACCTGCAGCAGTCATGTCCCCTGAAATAAACCAACCAACATTTTGAGCTGCCAACACTTCTGTCTATTACGTCAAGGCATCGCAAAGTTTAAAGCATAGCAAAGTAATATTTTTTTTTTTTTTTTCAGTAATCCCAGGGTAAATATTAAGTAGACAGCATTTCTGCTTTGCGCATTAAAAGCCCGACTGAATTTGAAAAGCCTGCAAGTGCACTTTGGGGATTTCGGAAAGTGTCGTTTGACCATGAGCTAAGACCAGAAGCTGCCATTTTGCAGATGGGGCAGGAGGGAAAGGCGTTTGGCCTCATTCATAACTTCACAGCTACTGCAAATATCAGCTGATGAATATTTATGTTATGACTGGCAGAGGCCCGAAAGGCAAATGGGGGAGAAGCGGAGGGGGAAGCTTAAGTTAGGAAAATGGTTGTCTGATCTCTGTGGGATTTCTTTACCAACACTTTCCATGCTTGAACAGTAGCTGCTGAATGAAATCATTATGTACTGAGCCCCCGTGCAGGAAAACAAGGTTTGTCAAGACTCCGTTCGTTAGCACCTCGTACTTTGTTTGAACCTTGGACATTTGCTGGGCCCTGTAAAAGGGAAGCTTTTCTTCCTTTCAAATACTCTACAGGGTGGACCAGTCCTCTTTTGTTTAGTCATGGTCTAACTAGTATTGTACTTGAATATTAAAGAAGCAAGGGGTGAGTGCCATTCTTCTCTATATAACATAATTTCAAAGTAAATTATTTCCTCATATTTATATTATCTCAAATCAACCACTGAGAGGGGAAAAATCCCAACCTCTTCCTTTTGCCTTCACCAGGCTGTAAATTAACAGCAAGGAACAACTTTCAATAAAGCTCACCAACGTGACTTCAGTGTCGGGATGGATCAAGCCCAGGAAGGAAACCGGCTGGGAAAGGGAACCACTGAAAGGCAGCAAGGGCTTAGCAAAGTGACGGCTGCGGGTGGGCGGGCTGAGCCCCTCCACAGCACCACAGGCTCAGAGGCTTCATTTAGGGCTCCATGAAATGCAAACATAAAGAAATAAGGGCAGGCAGTCCGAGTTAGATATACAGAAAAAATAAAAGTGCCCACAACCAGTTGATGACCTCAGAAAATCCTTCCCCAGGGCCTCTGCAGATTCCCCACCCTCTGCTTCAGAGGAATAGAGAAAAACCTGGATTTTGACTACCGGACTTCTTCAGAAAAAAAAATCCCTAAACTTGGGTCAAATATGTCCACTTTTTTTCTGGGTGGTGGCGTTTCTTCTGCTGCTTATTTAGAGACACCTCAATGCTTTTACAAGAAGGAAAATCTTCAGGAAAAGCCCACGTGCAAGGAACCACTCAAAACCCCCTCCCAACTCTCTTCTACTCCTTTCTTTCGAGATCCCTGTATGTCCCATCTACAGGAACCAGCAGATGGTGCTGCAATACACCAAGTATTTATTTCCCTGGAAAGGGAAAACTTGGGCTAGACCTACTTGGGGCTGCCTCTGGCTGCTTCCAGCTCCTGAGGGAAACCGCTTCCCGCCTTCCCCCCACGGCAATTGCAAACGCAGCCGGCGCCCGAGGGCGGGCGAATGTCCCTATCGTTATTTCCTGGTATCCGAAGAAATACCAGGTGGGGAGAGGTCTTTGGGACTAAGGAGAAGGTGTCTGGGGAGGGGTTTGGGGGCGGCAAAGCAGCCATGAGACCCCAGTGCTTTGCCCTCACGGTGAGGGTTTTGGCGGGCTCCCCTCAAGGAGGGCGGCCATGTTTGACCCCCTCCCCTCCACTTTCGTTGGTGCTGGGTCTGTGCCCGCGGCTTGGAATAAGGTGCTTGGGGCGCAAGGAAAGTCCAGTTTTTCCTCAAAATTTTTTCAAAAAATCTCAGCCTCCCAAGAAATAGTGGAGAATATGTGTCCAACCCTGCTGCCATTCCCAGCGGGAATCTTGGGGTGCTTCCCCTCTCAGGGTGCTGAGGGCCACCCAACTGCTGTCTCCACCACCTGCCTCCAGCCTCTGTGGTGAAAATAGTGAGGAAGAGCCTTCCAAAAGAAAGGACAGGAGAGAGACATGGGAAATTCGGGTTGAGATGCACAAACGCATGCAAGAACAACGAGCAAGCAGGGCATACTTACGTGCAGGAGTGAAAATGGCAGGGTGAACTAAAACCGATGTGGATGTGATACCTTATTTTTAATAGAAAGGGTTATGTGGAAAAAGGGCAACTTCTTGAAACATTTAGTGTTTGTGAGATTGTCCCACCAGCACCTGTGAACCCTTGTGTGCTGTGAGGAGAAGGGGTCGAGGAGGTGCTCACCAGCAAGCAGCAGGGAGGGAAGGCACAAACAGGGAGGCACAGATTATAATGGGAAGGACATAGGACAACCCTGTGCAGCTGTTTTTGTTATACCACCGAGCTGTAAAGTTGAAAAATGATTTAAAAAGCAAGGGCTGTACCAGGAGTACTGGTGTGTCCTGCTTACGGACGCTTGGGGCATTCTGTGCAAATTGAACTTTACTCCCCTGTTCTTTTGGATGGCTTAATATTGCAGAAGTGGAAGGGAAGAGCAACAACACACTTGGAGTGTGGAGCCTTTTCACTGATCCCTCTCTCACTGAACTGCAGCAGAGTGACCTGAGGACAGAATCAAAGCCCAGCTGCTCCCATCTTTTCATTGCTGAGGCAGCACGTGAAAAGGGCTTCAGGTTTTTATTTTTAGTTAAAAAAATTAATAACCAGATGGGACGAGAAGGATAACCTGTGCATGATTTACTGGGCAGCAGGGGAGCAAATGGAGGGGCCTTGATGGAGCTGGAGCGATTTGTATCCAGGGAATGTGGGGCTGTACCCAGAGGTTTGCACACTGATTCTCCACATGCTGCAGTTGCAGCTCCCAGGACTGAGACGGCTTACATTCCTTTCACAATTAAATAGGAAATTTTTTCTTTTCACTGCAGGATTATTTCATCATTGTGAGTCATGTGTGTGTATTAGTGTGTGGAGGGTTCTCATTGGGTTTTTGATCTTTCTTCTAGCTTTTTGGGAAGGTGACCCGTTTGTTTCTAATCAAAAGCACCTAGAAAAACCTGCTCCATTAGAGAGGTTATTCATCCTCAGCGAGGGAAAAAGGATGGAAAGACAATTACTGTGTATTGTGACTAATAAAACATGTGACTCAAAACATTAAGCAACAGTGCTGCTGACGTGATAGCCTTGTCACCTCAACTTGAATTCAGTCTGAAGCATCAGGCTGAAACATGAAGTAGTTCCCCTGAAGCCAGGCTGCTGTGGCTTTGCATCCAAAGCCCCTGAAGTTGGTCCATAACCTAGAGAAAAAGGAGCTGTTTAAGTGGTTCATTCCTATTTACAAACAAAATTGGGAGACCTCTGCTGTAGTCTTTGTGTTTTGATTTAGCCAGTAGAAGGTGGATTTCATAAGCAACCTCATGGAGTCACAGCCTGCAGCCCTTCTGGAGGCTTCTGCTGTGGCTTAGGCAAAACCTGCCAAGTAATCTCACCTTTTCCTCGTTGCCAGACTCTCCTCTGCCATTTTTGGATTTGATGTATGTTGCAGATTTTGATTTCATCTCTGTGTGGGAATGGATGCTGGCATTCCTTTTGCAGGATAAGGTGGCAGCGAGGTTATTTTTCTGTCCTTTTACAGTGTGCCTGTACATATCTCTGCTCCAAATGTTTAAGGAGCTGGAAATCAGAGTGTGAAAGGATGGGTCCTTGCAGGAGCTCCCCATGTGCAGGGTCTGCAGAATCATGAAAAGGTTGAGTTGAGAAGGACCTTAAAGACCATCTCATTCCACCCCTCCTGCTGTGGGCAAGAACACCTTCTACCAGACCAGGTTGTTCGGGAGCGCATCCAGCCTGGCCTTGAGCACTTTGAGAAGGTGAGCTCTGTGCAACAGAACAAGTAGTTTGTTTAACCTGTCACATTTATATTTCAGAATACAGCTGTCTGAGTCACAATAAAAATAAATATTCTATGGGAAAATTGGAAAGTTCTGGGGAAATCCAGTGAGTGTCCCAGAGGACTTAAGTTTATTTTTAGTGAAGCATTAGTAGCAATTTTATTTGCCATATGAAGTGAGGTGATTTTTCTTCTGAAGCTGTCTATGTGTTCTCAGGTACAGTGATGCACCAGTGTGGGTGATACTTTTGATACTCTGTATCTAGTGATGTTCTTGATATTCTGTATATGAAGAAGCACAGCTGTTGCAGATACTTCCAGCACTTAAGGTTTTCCAAAATTACACTTTGCAAACATTAGTTTAAAAGGGGCAAGCAATTTGGATTTTAAAAGGATGCTAATTACAGAAATATCTTTCCTTCTTCTCTTCCAGAGCTTACCTCTTCCTTCCCTCATACTTCGCATTTGTGGTTTTGGGACCTGAGCTCAAACACAAAGCTGTTTCATTTCTTCATGTGGAAGATCCAGAAGGACACAAAGCTTTAGGTAGGGAAACATTGATTTTGTCGGGGAAACCAAGTGGCAGCAGTTTGGAGAAAGTGCCTTTGAAGGGTGGCGGCTGGATCATCCTGCCTGTGGGAGAGCTGCTAAGGGGCTGAGCTCCTCAGCGTGGGGTTAAAGGGGTTGTGGCCTGACTGAGGCAAACCAAAGGTGAGTGAGCCCATCTGTGAGCTGATCTTCCCTGGAAAAGCTGTTTTCATTCATGTTTCAGAGCCAGTCACAGGATGTAGCATCATATTTGTGTGACTCTTGTAGCATTGTACTGCACTGGACGATGTTTTTTTAGTGAAGAATCATTTCCCAAAATACAGCCCTACCATGTTTTGCAATAGGGTGGCAAATACTGCTTTGTTTGTCAACTATGGGGTGTACTGTGGATGGCAAATGATTCATTGCCCAGCAGGCGAGAATTTAATTTGTAAGAAAGGTCTGTAGTTTAGCTTTGAAAAAAAACCCCTCTATTTTATGTTCAAAAGCCTTGTGAGAATGATAATAATTGGGATGAACTTCCAGAGGTAGTTAAGGTAAGTGGTAGGTTAGGCTTCTAACACCTTGCCAGATTTGGCCAGTTTTGTGCAGTCAATTTAAAAGAAAAAATAAATTGTAGCTGTGATTTTTTTTTTTTTCTGGTTTCAAGGAAGCTTAATTTTGTACCCTGCTTTGGGATGTGACATGCAGAGTTGTTACTTGAAATTGGACAGAAGCAAAGCAGATGAATTTCAGTTTTCTTCTGGAAGTCCATGGACTTTAGGAGATCCATAGGAGGGTACAGTGTACCCTCCCATCCAGGAGAGTCTCGTGTGGTTTGGCGTTTTATTATAGATTTTTTTCTACATCTGTAGTCAGGGTAGATTCATGTTTAAGTGGAAGCCCAGCAAGGCCACAGCCAGGTGTTAGGATGTGGCGTGGGTGACTCAGTAGGTGGTACACTTCCTTCTCCATCAACACTGAATAAGTGTCCTTTGTGGTAGTGGATGGGTCAGCTCCTGGCTGACATGGAGATAAACAAAGTCACTACTAAGGCTTTGGTACTTGTACAGCGAAGTCCCATGTCCTCTGAGAAGCACAGATTTTATTCAGGCTGTTCAGCTGTGACATGCCTGGGCTTTGTGGGTCTGTGAAGTGAGAACTGGATTTTATTGTGCCATCCACGGTTCCAAGTTCCCTGATACTTCACTGCTTGGACCCTGTGTGAGGGCACAGGAGAGGCCCCTTCAGCCCTCAGAGGTCTCCCAGCAGCAAGCCACCAGAGACAGGGATTAAACTGTATATCCCATAGTTTTTAACCTCTCTGAAACCTGCCAGGGCTCTCAAATGACCAAAGCATGCATGAGTTCTGTTCTGCTTTAAAAATGGAAAAAAACCAACCCCGTAGGAATCACATCTTGGAGCAGCAAAAATGTTTTTTCACCTTAAAGGTTGTTATTTCAAAGGATATTTTCATAGTGACTGAAAAAGAAACTGGAAATCCCATATTATTTCTCCTTCCCTCCCTCAGCCAGGCCCTTTCTGTGCCCAGAATTTTATCTGGTGTGAGAATAAGGTTCCCTGGATAGAGTGAGATGTTTGAAGGCAGCATTTCGGTGTCATTTGCCACCTGGCCCGACTGCAGCTGGCCAGCTGCTGAGATGGCATCTCCACTGTGGATGACGCAGTTAGGAGCTTTCTTTTCCAAGCCCTGCCTTAAGGAACAGAGGGGGAAAATATTAGAGAATTTAGTTGTAAAATGGAGAGAATGGTGCTTCTGAAGTAAGCACCTCAGATACAGAAAAGTACAGATGTAGCTCACTGCTCTGTGCATGTTCCCACAAACAGTAAGATGCAGAGTTGTTTCTCTTGGGCTGCAACTGGGCATTGAACATGGAATTAAACAGCAAAATTAGTAGTTCTGACAAAATGAAAATTCTTTTCTGAGTTCAGTTCACATTGTAAATCTGCTTTTTTTGTAGCCACAGAAGCCCCATTATCATAAACTTTGATTATGCAGCAGAGTTTTACAGCAAATGCGACTTTCTGTATCTCCAGAGTTCCAGTGTTTGTAGGCTCTTGGTCATGTAAGAAAGATGACACTGCTTTTCTGTGTAAGGGCTTGAGCATCATTGGCTGCCAAGATTACAGAAGGTAGATCTTCTTTTTTCCTGTGGAAATGACATCCACGTTATTTTTTTTTTACTACATTAACTTATTATATGGGCTTACATAGTGATATGTTACTTTCAATAAAAGGTACTGTGTCTTTCTGAATGCTTCTGTGGCCTCAGTATTGTTTCAGTGGAGAAAATCTAGAACATCTAGGTGTTCCAAATGTTTGTGTTACTGAAGGAATCTGGATCCTTAACCTCTGTAGGGACCTTTGAGAACCCCTTTAACTGCCTACCTGAGCTTAAGCAATTTTGAGAAGCTGATCCTTAATCTCTCTCTGAGCACCTCATTTGCACTTTTTCTGTAGAAAGATCCTTCTGACAGGAGGTAATACTGACTTAGGAACTGGTGGTTGTGGTGATACTTGTGTCAGTTGTTGGTTCATAGCTGGATGCAGCTCCAAGGACAGAATAATCAGAGGCACCTGCTGGTAAACTGCTCCATTCAGGACAGATCAGAGGAAAGGAGCAAGTGTGTCTTCACTGGCGAGGGCAGTGGCTGGAGTCATGTTTCCACTAGAATGTAACTGTCTGTACTGCCTGCATTGTAAAAAGAGAGGGTAAGAAAAATACCTGAAGTTATATCCTGGTTAGTCATGCACAAGGGAACAAATGTTGAGGGAAATTTTCACTCAGCTAGAACGCTTACTCACGGTGGGTGTTGCAGTTTCTTAGCTAGAGGCTCAGCAGGGAACTTAGTGCTCCAGAGAGGGAATGACTACAGCAGGAAACCGTGGCTCAGTTAGTCGTGGGGCTCCAGGCGAGTTGTACCTGGTGCTGATGTTGGGAACATTTTATTTTGCTGAGAAACTTACGTCGTTTGAAAAGCTGGAAATCCTTTTTTTTTCTGGGTCTATTTTAGCCTTTCTGATGAAAATGGCCGTTTTCTGTGGAAAGCAAAGCCCCCCTTTGGAGGGTACTGTACTGAGGGATGTACGGGTTGCTTTAAATGGAAACATTTCCTACCAGCTCCAGGCATTCAAAAGAAACAGTGTTTCAATGAGCTTCCCAAGTGACAGTGAAGTTATTTCAGTAATTCTTGTGCAGGCAGAGCACCCTGGGATTGGCATATGGCTGTGTTCATTGCAAGCTGTCCAAATTCAAATTAGCTTTTGGACAAGCAATTTTCATTCCAGGACTCCTTGTGCTGTGCAGGAGCAGCCATAGAACACCTTGTTTTCAATACTAAATTTACTGTTATCTATAATAACTCTTGTAATGTGAGACCTTGTATTGAGCAGTGTGATCTAACTGCTGTGATTGCTGAGGGCCCACAGTAAAAAAGCTCCGGTTGTTTTTGCAAAGAATGAAACTGATTCACATAGCAAAATTATATGAGTTTCTACATGATTTGAAGGTAGTTTGTGGGCTTTTACTCTCACTCAGGTTTAAATGGTTCCCAAATTTCCAGCAGAATGATTTTTCACATTTGAGTACTGGCAAAGACAGAACTCTTTAGAGCTTACAGGAGGTGTGTGGTTTGAGTGGCAGCTGCACCTCCCTTTGGCAGAGAAATAGGAAGGTGGATGTGGGATGAAGTGCTGGGACAACAGCAAGCAGAACATAGCAGGAGAATCTTTTCTCGGGTTGATCTGGCTGTCTAGGGAAGTCTTGGAGTGCAAATGATGAAGGATGTGAAGATCTTAAAAGGTTGGGATCTGCAGGAAAAAGAAGTTGAAAGGTTATGGACAGTGAAGAAGACAATCCATCGGAGAAACCCAACTGTCCTAATCATGGTTGTGTTCTCCCGATGCTCTCTGCTTGCCATCGCTCAGAGCAGATGTGTTTCTTTCTCCTAGGTTTTCTCCTAGTTTTTTCTCCCTTTTCCCTCCCTGAGACTGCGAGTGCCCCAGCTGAAGCGCTCTTCCAGGCACGGCTCTCATTCCGGATGCGCTGTCCGCGCTGCCCTCCCATCCTAGCCTCGGCTGACGACAAAGAGCCTCGCAGCACTCGCAGCTCTATCACCGTCAGCACTGAGAGCAGAGCTCGAATGAGTGCCTGCACTAACCCAACAGGGTCTCACAGGGGAGCAGCAAGCCTGCTGCCCTGTTCATGGGTTTACTCTTATATTTCCCAGTGCTGCTGGAGCTTAGTGTTGAGGTAGTGCCCACCTTACAGTGAGTCTGTCCAGGGGAGGGGAGTAACACTGGGAGGAGGGGGACATGATGTGAAGGAATAGGAGCCCGTAGCTGACGGGCCCTGTGCAAGGCAGGTTTTCATGTCTTCATTTCACTCATCTATTTGTGGCACTGGTGATTCCCATGACCTTGGGATTTCGCTGCGAAAGGAAAGTTTGAAAGCTTACCATCATTTTTTTATAATTATAAATAGTAATAAAACCAGAGACAGTTTCTGGGCTCAGTACATTCCTCGCAGCAGGATTCCCCCTTGACACCAATCTCTGTTCCAGAGAATGGAATGCCCTCCATTCCCTTTCTGCACTAAACTTTCCCTCCTCAAACAATAACCCTGTGCTGCTTCCAGGAGCTCAGTTGTACTGTGTTGTTGGTCCCGCTGTCTCCCATGCCAATGCCTCCCGCTCTATTGCTGTGCTCTGATGAAGATTTTAAGCAGGGAGTCATCCAGAATATTTAAATTATTCTATAAGTCAGGCTTAGGAAAGTGACAGCCAAGTGTGTGATTTCTACATTTCCAGACAAACTGTGTTTTCTCAGGGGTTTTAAAGCAGGTTTTATAGGCTGAGTATGGCAAAAACCAGTGTCATCAGCAAATACTGACCTTTATGACAGAACAGGATATTGGCTTTACTAATTGTGGTCTGGGTCAGGTGATCTTGATCTGGGAAGAAAAAGAACTTAATTTGCCTCTCAATGTGATTTGATGTTTCTCAACATCTGATATTTAGGAGTATATGTCATGTCAGAAAACCACTAAGTTAAGACCAGAAAATAGCATAGAGGTTTTAAAAAATCACTTTTCCCCCCCCTCTTTTTTTTCCCTTGGGCCAAAATCTTGAAATATATTTAAAACAAAAAAAGATATTATTGTAAGTATATGGTAATATGGATCTAATAATTGCCTGGAATAAGGAAGCAGATATCAAATGTCTCGTACCTGAGTTGTTATTAAAAAACCTAGACAGTACATGGGTTTGCACTTTACTAATTCACACCAGAAGAGCATCTGGCCATTTAGTGGTTTAGGCTTTTTGACTTTTGAGCTTTTTTGGGGGGGCTTTTTTCCTTAAGAATGTGAAAGTTAAATTGTGGTAAAGACACAAGCAAGGCATTGTGGAAGCCTCTTTTATCTCTCCCTGGTCCCCAGTTTTGTCAATATGTGTTGGTCTGAGCTTTGTGGGAATGACTGACATGTCTCTGTGATATTAGTCTGGATTTAGGTGGGACTGGATTCTTTTGAATTCAGGTAACTCTTTTCTACCTCATAGAGAGAGCAGAGCTGGGGTTCGTACATCATTGTCATGAGGAGCCTGCTCAGTGAAAGCCTCAAGGTAACCAGAGCAGGTTGATGCAAAATGGAAAGAGTGAGGAGGACTCTGCTCTTTGAAATGAATGTTTCTTGAGTTTTGTCAGCTTTCTTTTAAAAATTTATTCTTCAACCTTTGACCTTTTGCTCCCTCAATATTAATTGAAATCCACGTTCTTTTAAACATCAGGCAGCACAAAGGCTGTCTGTAGTAGATTTTGGCCTCAAGTCACCAAGTTGCCACTCATCAGCTGAACTGTGGCAGCTGATGACACATGTTCTCGTAAATGAATGCTTACCAATTAATATTAATGGGAACTGAATGTACAACTGCCCTAGTGAGATTTGGACTTTTTGTCCAATTTATAATATTTTTTGTTTTGTTCATTTTACTGTGGAGACATCTGTTTGCCTTTATTCCAGTTGAAATTAAAGAGCTAACCTCGGTCAAAGTTTAATTTTGTTTTTAATGTTACATTATATTTTCAGAAATATAATCAAGCCTAAGTTCACTCAAGGAAATCATCTCCTGCTTTCAGTCTAGCCTCCTTTTTCTTTGAAAAGTTGTGCTGCATTATAGTGGTTAGGATTAAAATTAACCACCTGCTCACCTGGATCCAAGCTAACACTGAAACTAAGGCAGCACAGCCTCACACAGTCTGATAAGTGGCTGTGGGCACAGATATTTCTGAGTGATTCTTTTATTGCCCCTTAATATCTGTCAGCAAGAGAAGCTCATGCTTATGTGCAGTGTTCCAGTTTTAAGACCCCCTCCCGGAGAATGGGGAAATGTTGGATTAGATTGATTTTAATCCCACTTTGCCATTTTTTAAATGGCCAGCTTCTGGATGTTCCTGGAATTGCCACTGGTGGAAAAAGAACTTCTTTCTGTGGCTGCACAGAAAGAGTGATTTTGACAGAGAACTGGACTGACTTGTTTAAGTATTGTACATCCGCGGCCTTCCGGAAATTCCATTAAACTGGCTGTACATACAGATGAACTGATCATCAAACCAACTTTGATGGAAGAATAAGTACTGGGGTTTGAAATTGAGGAAGTCAGTCAGTCAATGGAGCCTGTGGATGGCAGAAGGGGAAGTCACTCTGTGGCGCTGTGTAAACCCAGTTCTTGCTGTATATAACTCAAAATAAGACTTTGCAGCTCAATGTAACTCCTGAATTCTTACATCGTACATCTTCAGCCTTTCCTCCATAAAAGGGGCAGAAACTTCTGGTAGAGCTGTTTGCTTTGAAATGAGTTATTCAGTACTGCATCCATCTAATCCAAAGCTTTTCCATCAACACTAGACTGAAAGTTTCCTGTTCTTTGGTTTTCTGTGGTCTACCTTCTTAGTCACCATAACCTCTGGGCTGCCAGGTCATACACAACTTGTAAATTCTGGCTTGCATTTGATTATAATGGGAGCTCCTAAACTCCTTCATTTGGTTACTAACTCCTTTGGGAAAGACTGAAAAATGAGTTTGAAAGCCAAGCGTTATTTACTAAAAAGTCTCTTTTACTAATATGTAAAAAAATGTCCAGTTCCATCTAAACCCTGCTTTTGTTGTCTAAAGATATAACATCCTGGTGACATCAGAGACACTCTTGCTATATTATTTTTGGCCCATTCATAATGGCTTTAACTCTCAGTCTTGCCTCAGCCAAAATTGTGTCAAAAGGGGTCAAAAAGGAGAATGTAGTAGCCGCACTAAGAAGGTCGTTTTTGCTTAATATGTTGGGTGTGCTCCCTTAAACCCTGGGGCTTAGTATCTGAGGAACGTTTGATTGGCTTGGATCAAGTACAAGTGCTTCTATACTGGAAACTAATCCTGATAGATTTTACAGGATGTTTCAAATTACTAAAACACAAAGCTCTGGATGAGGGCGAGTTAGAGGAAAGGAGGACCCTGCTGGGCTTGCCTTTGGAAGAAACAGCAGATGCAGGGCCACTCGTTTGCTTTTAAGGAGGGTGAGTGAGAGAGTGTTGGGACACTGACTAAGGCTGACAGCCCCTTGATGGCTGGGGAGATGGGAGTTACACACCATTTCCATTATGTTAATGGCAACTTGAAAACACAAATGTCAATCTCGGTAACTCTCTCTGCTCCACAGAGCTGCTACAAACAAACAACAGCCAGCGAAATCATGCGAAATACTGGCAGCAGCCATGAAAAAGTTCCTTGGACTCCTGCTGAAATTTCCTTGGGACGGCGAGGGGTTGCTGCAGGGCAGATGTTTGAAACAGATGATAGACAAGGGAGAAAGAATCTTTAGGTTTATGAGAGAGGAAGGACAACTATGTTTGTACACATGATCAAAAACCACCAGGCATGGAGTGAGAAAAAATATGTAGACTAGGAGCCCTCTGAACTGTATTTTCTCATTATGGTTCTTCTTTTTTGGTGGGGAAGAAATCCCCAGAGGTGCTTCTCTACCTCTGGGGGGTTGAGAAGGAAACTTCTGCTGTGCACCTGAGAGTCTGTGCTGCTTACTGGAAAACAGTGGATGGCAAAAATCTCCTTTCTGGTTTTAAATAGGATCAACAGTCTACTCAATAAGCCACTTCAGCCTTGTTTCATGTCTACCTTTACATCTTTGAAAGTTTGTGTTTCGACTGAATTTTATCCTTCTTCCTGGCCTCTTTTGCTATGGTGTTATCCCTATGTGTATATGCAGCAATTGTCTAACAGAACATTGGGACTCCTAACCTAATCACAACTGGGTAGAATTTGAATTATCCTAGGAAAGGTTGAAAAATATATTTAATTTCACTCAGTATCTACTAACTATTTGCTTGTTCATCATCCTGGACTGCATTAAGATAAAATTTGAAATTAAAACTATAATGCACAAAAAGGCCACCAAAATGTTTGATTAGTTGTATCTCTTAATGTCCCTGTTTATATAGGGAAAGAAAATATTTGAAGATATCTTGCATGTAAAATTAACCTGTTAAACACAGAAATAGAGAAAAACTTGTGTGAAACATTCACATTAGAGGCTTGGAAAAAACCTGAACAATCCCTCCACCTAAAAGCTCTGCTATGGTTTCTACTTCTTGCCTGGAAGCAGTAATGTCTGAGACCNTTTGAAATTGAGGAAGTCAGTCAGTCAATGGAGCCTGTGGATGGCAGAAGGGGAAGTCACTCTGTGGCGCTGTGTAAACCCAGTTCTTGCTGTATATAACTCAAAATAAGACTTTGCAGCTCAATGTAACTCCTGAATTCTTACATCGTACATCTTCAGCCTTTCCTCCATAAAAGGGGCAGAAACTTCTGGTAGAGCTGTTTGCTTTGAAATGAGTTATTCAGTACTGCATCCATCTAATCCAAAGCTTTTCCA
>WAAG01070615.1:2304-27901 GCA_013390105.1 Tichodroma muraria | reverse complement strand
GGAACCACTGAAGCCAGCAAGAGGATTGTGCAGAACAGGAATGGACTGTTAGCCTCCAGGCATTCCATATAGACCCCGTGGTTAGGAGCTCACTTCTGAAAACAAAAGCAGGGGAGACATAAAGGAGAAAAAAAAAAATCCCTATTAATCCTTTGAATCTGTATTCACCTCCTGTGAGTGAATGAGAGCTTTTAAGAAAAATACCTTTTGTCTCATTTTTCTTTAGTATGGAAAGTAAATTTTCAGCCAGAAACTTGAAAGACTTTATCAGTTTTTCCTCCTTCTCTTGAGAACAAAGTGCTATTTCGTCAGACCTTTTATAACTTTAAATGTGAAACTCTCTCCCAGCATCATTGTTTCTGGAGAAACAATAAAAGCAGTGCTAATGCTGTCATTTCTCACACTTTTTGCTGTTCCCTCTAAAATAATATTTGTTTATATTCTAGAGGTCCTATGAAAAGAAACAGTGATCAACCCACTGAGTTCCTGCACTGTAGGGTACAGCATTTGGGCATTAGCACCTTTTAGAGGGAAGGTGATAACTGTGCAGAAGCTGATGTTTCAGAATCTGTAAATAAAAGGAATATACTTAAAAAGAACTTCACTAAAGACTTAAGTGGCAACAGCTGAAGGACCTTTTCAGCTGGAACAAATCTGAACTTTTTCTTTCTGCTGTCAAACTGCAACCCCAGTAAATCCTAAATGTTTTCTGTGGATTTAGTGACTGGATAGAGTTACAGTAATTCAAAAGAAATTCATGTCCTTGCCAATGCCCATTAGTCACACTTGCTGGAACTCTGTCTGCTCTGCTCCTAACACCATCTCAATGCCATCTGGGTCGGTACCTTAATAGCATCTTCCCAACACATGCATTTTCTGCTCCATTCAGTGTTTTCCTGTTCAGCAATAGCTTTTCCACATGGCCATGCCCCCTTCACAGTTGGGGCCTCTGTGAGACATGTCCTCATTGGTGATATCCACGGGCAAGCACATAACACAGCCGAGAACATTAAAAACCAATAAAACAAAGATAAAAGGGTGATGATGGTGGGGGGAGTTTTCACTGGTTAATTCCACTGAAATGCTCTGGACTCAGACACTTTTGGAGTGCCTGGGATGCTGTTGAAAATCCAGCAGATTGCCTCCTTTTTTCCTTTCTGAAGTAGGAGCAGCAGCCTTGTCTCACGATCTAAGGTTTTTAGACAGACTGCACCACACGGTGGGATGTCTCCTGGTTCTCACAAATGTCATTTCAGGAGACCTGGGGCTGTAGGTGGGGTTTTTTTTCCCCTCATTCCCTCTTCTGATTTGAGATAATGAAACATGCAGTAGAGGCAATATGAAGCTCAGTTTTTAAAAGAGGGAAAATCCATGAGGCTGAGCAAATGCCAATGAATCTGTGTTCTTGCACTAAATTTGATCTTGTGAAAGGTTGTGGAGGTGGCATCAATTTTTCTTACGCCTGTGGAGCCTTCAACTCTTGGTTGAGCTGTCTGATACAGGAAAATCTTCTAGACAGGTGAAGAGATCTTTGCCAGAGATGAAATATTTTCATGTTTTCAAACCCCTGTATGGAGAAGTTCATGAATTCTCCAGAAATTAATTCAAATGTTTTCTTCTGTATCGTGAAACTTGATGATGGTGTTGATATATCAGAAAGTGTCTGATGTTTCTTCCTTCCTTGTGGCATAAGGCTGTTTTTAGAATAGACAGCAGCTTTTAAGGTCAGGTTGGATGGGGCTTGGAGGAATCTGGTTTAGTGGAAGGTGTCCCTGCCCATGGTGGAGGGGCTGGAACTGAATGATCTTTAAGGTTCCTTTTAACCCAGACCATTCTGGGCCAAAAATTGAGCTGGTAGATGATTGTGCTGTACACAGGTGCTTCTGTACCCTGCTTTTTGTGGTCCTCACATGAGGATTTGTCTTGGGTTGTTCCTCCTACCTGAAGGTAACTCCAACACAAGTGGAGGGTTGCAAATTGGTGATAAAGTAGCATCGCCTCTCTTGTTCAGGTGTCCCTGGAGAGAAAAAGGCACAAGGAGTGTGCACTAGGGCTGCCTTTGTGGATGCTGGAGCATCCCAAAGCAGTACACAATCATTCCTATACATGAACTGAATGAAAAAAATACGAAAAAGAAAAAAATCCAAGTGCCAAGCCAGTAAATATTTTTCAATATTTGACTTCCATATTTTAACTACCAGCTGCAAACGCTTTGCTGTGTTTATATATAGATAGGATTTCCCTTGCTTCTCTCTCTTTGCCATTGGGAAGCATTCCCCAGGGGGCTGGGAAGCAAAGCTGGAATAGCACAAACTGTTTGCTAATGGTTCTGAACGCTTTCCCACTGGAGATCCAGGACACTTAACAGTGTTAAAAACAGGATAGGAGAGGGATAAATGGTGAAAGCACTAGTCAGTCCCAAAATCCTCTTGGCACAAAGGTTACAGCAATGTTCTTGTTCCTCAGTGCAGAGGAAGCAGCAGGTTTTGTCTCCGAAGGAGAACCAGGGGGTGCCCCGTGCCTCGATGGGCTGACCTTGCCCAGAGCAGGGCAGGAAGCCCTACAGCCCTTGAGTGTGCCAGGAAAGGAGGGTGCCCCGATAGCTGGGACACTGGGGAGGAGCAGCCACCTGGGGGGTGAGCCCAGGGCTGTGCTCAAGGGGGAGAGGCTGTGACCCTCAGCTCACGGGTGCTCCTGTGCCTGTTGCTGGTCACAGAGTAGGTGGTTCTGGAGAAGAGCAGGCACAGTAAGAGTGACCTTATTGTGGCCTTTCAGTGCCTGAAGGGCTGCAAGAGAGCTGAAGAGGGACTTTTGTTCCATGGCATGCAGTGGTAGCACAAGGAGCAATGGCTTCAAACTGACACAGGCGAGAGTTAGGTGGGATGTAGGGGAGAAAGTCTTGCCTGTGAGAGTGGGGAGGCCCTGGCACAGAGTGCCTGGAGAAGCTGAGGCTGCCCCATCCCTGGAAGTGTCCAAGGCCACGTTGGATGGGGCTTGGTGCAACCTGGGATAGGGGAAGATGTCCCTGCCCATGGCAGAGTGGGGAACTAAGTGATTTTTACTGTCCCTTCCACCACAAACCGTTTCAGGATTCCGGGATATCTGCTGCCCAACTGGGAGTGCCCCGGGCTTTAAATCACCACTTGCTCAGCAGTGAGGCACAAAGGGCACAAATAGATTATTGAATCCTAAAATTGTAGGTGAAACAGCACAAAAACGTAATGGCATGAATCTACCCTCATTACAGCTGTGTCTCAGGTCTTTGGGAAATGTTTTCTGGCCACTGCTATGAGTGATTTTCAAAGGGCAACTGAGAGGCCTGATCTTAAACCTCCCCACGGAGACAAGTTCTGCAGGCAGATAACAGCAGTGTCAGATTATTTGTGAGGCTGGATCGGGAGAAATTTGTTCCCAATTAAAATTCAGCATGTCAAGGATGGAGAAAGTACTGATGAGAGTCCTGTGTCTGGCTCTGACCTTTCAGGAGCTGTTGCGCTGTTGTTCCTCAGAGAAGAGTGTTGCTCTCCTCGCAGCCTGTTCTGCAATCCATTTAGAAATGCACCATTAAAAGCATTAATTCCACTTTGAATTTCCATTTTTCCTGACCTTTTCAGTCTCCTGCTTCAGCATCCTCCATCCCCACTAGCTTTGTGTCTCTTCTGAAAGTTATTGATGGTATTTTTTAATGGCCTGGACAGTGCTAAAACTGTTCCTTGGCGTTTTAGAGGCTTCCAAAAGCAGAAAAAGGTGAGACTTTATAATATTTGAAAATTGCCAGCAGGGGTCAGGCTTACAAATAATTTAAGCAATCCAAGCTGCATATTTATAAAGGAGACATTTCTGTGCTGAACATTATGTAGATCAGCTTGCTTCTATGGAAAAGTTTGGAACTGTTGCCAAATGAATAGGAGAGATGACTTTTTCCTTGTACCTGGAACTGGTATTGCATAATTTTGGGATATTGGCACATGGGTGCATTCTTTATTGTGATGGTGCAAGGATTTTCAGCTAAATTTAGATAATTTAAAAGTATTTTTAAGCAAGATAATTATTTTTTAAGAATATTCTGAGAAAAGGATCCTGAGAAAATTGAATCTAAAGATCAATGTTATTCTGTATTAGTTGTACAATTAATCCCAAGAAGTTAACATGTGGAAGGGGAGGGTCTTGAAGGAGCATCAGGGTTTTATACTCTGTACTTAAATGCAAGCAAAAATTTTGTATCCAATCTTTTATACGTATGTCTCCTGCCTAACAAGTTTGATAGAGTTCTTTGAAGGATTCACCAGTCGTTTGTCTAAGGCTGGTGTGGTTCATCTAATGTATTTGACCTTTCAAAAAGCTTTGAGCCAAAGGTTGTAAGGAAACTTTGATGGAGTAAGAAAATGAGATTCTTTGTGGGATTGATAAGAATATATAAACCCAAGAGGTCTGGCTGGCCCAGTGTGCTGTCTGTGGGGGTGGCCAGTGGTGGGTGCCCACATGAACAGGACAGAGCTTCTGGGTACCTTGCCCGGAGGCTCTCCTGGCTTCTCTGTGCCTTGTCTCCAGGATTTCCTGAGCTAGAGATAATACAATATATTTTTACTTTCTAAAACTTCATGCATTTTTCTTCCATTAATTTACTTATGTAATACCAAGTTAAAATATGGAAAATCAGAGAATAAATGTTTTCACAATGTCGAGGGTTTTTCCACTAGGTTCTTGAATGGTTTTGATTGGGAATTGGGAACTTGTCCAGCGCAAAAAAAGGGGTTTGTGAGTAGTGGGGTGGCAGAGTTTGAGATAATATGAAATTATTCAGCTTATCAGAGCATTCAGAATTTCAGAAATCTTAGGATGCTGCTTGAGATGGGAGATGAAGTTGCATGTCAATAATTGCCAAAGCCATGAATGTAAGAAAAAAACACCCTTACTTTTACTTCCGTAACAGAGGGCTCTAAATGAGTTGATGTCACTCAAGAAGGAGATCTTACATTATTGTGAAAACCTTTCTGAAAATATGAGGTAGTTGCTGCATAATTAAAAATACAAATAGAATGCTAGAAGCTGTTGGAAAGGAAGTTGAGAATAAAGCAGAAATCCTCATTGTACCACTGAATATATCTGAGTGCTCATTGTAGTTCCAGCTTATTTCATGTCAAAAAGTCTATATAAAACTTCAAGGAACAAGGAAGAACAATAAAAATATGGAAAATCCTTGGTGTGAAGGAAGACTAAAGTGAGATTCTTCAGGAAATAATAGAAGAGGCCTGTACTGTGATGTGGAGAGGGGAGTGTGGTACAATTATTCATGACTCTTCACAGCAGAACTAACGGGCACTCAGTGAAATAATCACATGTGAAGTATAAAACAAACTGAACTAATTTTTCATACAGTGCATAATTAAATTGGGGAACTTACTGCCAAGGAGTGTTGTGAAGGCCAAAAGTATAAATCAGATCAAAAAGAGATTTGAGGCCTCATGGAGGTTTTAGCTGCTGGTGGTTATTGAACATGATGGTCTAGACTCAGTCTGTGGTTCAGAAGGTATCCAAGCTGAACTTGCTTTATATTCAAATTGTATATTTTTAATATACTTTTACAAATTATATTCTCATTATATAAACGTGTTACTTTTAACCATATCTTTTAGCTGCCTCAGTAGTGCAGTTTTGTGGTACTGAATGCAGGAATAATCTGATACTATTTCTGGTTTCACGCTTTACTTGATTATTTGTGGTGGGACTGTGCAGGGACACCCAAAGTCTATTAATTTTCCCTTCTCCAGGTTGAAAATTGAGGAGCTGGAAGCTGAACGCAGCAAGCTGGCAGAGGAGAACAGATCTCTGGAAATGAAGCTGGAGAAGCTCACTCTGCAGGTAGGACTGTGGAGGTCCAGAGCAGCTGGAGAGCCTGGCGTGGTCCGTGTGCCATGGCTGTCCTAACAGATGTGCCAGAGGGCTCCCAGCACGGAGCTTCCCTCCCCTCCATCTGGGCAAGGCACCTCTGGGCAGCCTCTGCTGACTACACTGTCACACCTGTATTTCTGGCCATGCCCTCGGAGAGGTTTGATGTCAGATGTATTCACACATCAGATTCGGTTGTCTTGTTGGAGAACTTATCTTCTTGGAGCCTTAAATATTGGTCCATGTTAAGTAGCTCCACCAGTAGAAGTTGTCTGTCCCTAAATTCATTCATGACTAAGTGGGAGGACAGACGGGGCTCAACAGCATGGAGTGGATGGGAAATTTTGAGCTTTGTTTGTGTATTGAACTCTCCTCTCTGCTGGTACCAGCGATGGAAGCAGAGACCACCTCAGCAGGCAGGAGTTTTCCAAGCCAGGAGCCATCAGTGCTGCTGAGGGGGTGAGCTGGCAGCATCCACAGACGTGGAGAGCAGAAGGTGTGAAGTCAGGAGGATGGGAGCTGTTTCTTTTGCTGTGCTACTCTGTGTGTTTTGCCTTTTCCTGGTGCTATCCTCTACAGCAGAAGGCGTTCAGTTTTTCACTCTGGATAGATCCGTGGAATCTCACGCAAGGGCACTGCAGCAGATAAGTGGACTGGCTGTTCAGCTTGTCACCCTAGGAACAGCTTTCCTGTGCAGAGGAAGGGCAGGGGAGTTGCTTCAAGCTTTTGTGGTGGTTCCTGCTTGAAACATGCTGGAGCAAGCAAGAATCTGAGCCTGTTGGTTCAATCAAAGCCCACCCTTCTATGAAGAGTGTTATCTCTTCCTTCTTTCCTCTCTGATGTGTTGAACAATTTGTCCTTGTAGCATTCTATTATCTTAATTTTTCTTTCTTTTTATCTTTATTTTTCCCATTTTTGTGCAAATTTCTTCATGGTAGAAAATCTGCAGGTTTGAAATTACCCAGATTTCAGCCAGACCATTGATTTTATCTTGACACCTATTAGACGTGAATCAGAATTTTTTTATTTTTGTAAACCATTCCTGGAGACAAGGGAACTGACAGCTTTGATAAAGCAGGGAGCTAAGAGCTGCTGAGCATCTCTGCTGAGCCATGTTTAGTGTGAAACCTGTCACCCTGCTCTCCTTTAATTGGGTTTCAGTCATCAGAAGGAGATGAAAGCTTTGGGCTGGTGTTTGGATGCTTAGGTCTCCAACAAACACACAGCAGCTTTGGTTTCAGAGCAGATTACAGCTCGGGTCTTGGTTAATCTGCCTACATGGTATTACAGTGGTCACTGGCTTTCCAAGAAGGCCTGACCTATTCCCTGTTTTATTTGTGGTGTCTTGAAATATCACAAAGATCTGCTTTGTTTGTTCATACAAAGATGAACCAAGTGACTTGAGATGCCAAGCCTTGAGTAGCAGGTCTAGGAAAGAGAAATCTTTGAGTTAGTGAGCTGAATCCAGGTAATGATGCTCTTCCATCTCCCTTGCTAAAGCTGAGGACATGGCTTTAACTCCTTATTTAACAGGAGGTAGCTCCCCCTGTCCCTAAAGTCTCCCTTTTACTTGTGTCTTAGATGACTTGATGCCTAAAGTAGATTTTTTCAAAACAGAAGGAGTAGAGGGGAAAGCACAAGTACAGGAATATGTCAGCTGAATGCTAAAGTGCCAGTATTGATCAGGGTGTGCCCACCTGAATGGCCAAGAACTCTTCAGAGGGAAAAACATCAGCCTTCCCAATTTTTATTCACCTTGTGAATTAAATACCTTGATAGGCCAAGCTTATAATGACTCTTTTTATAAACACATTGAAAGAAGGTTTGTTACAGTGGGAACCCACAAAGTTAAGGATAAGCTTAGAAATTCACCTCTTCTATCAGTGCTGAGCAAATATGCTGAAAATGTCATTATACTCTCAGATAAGGTCACTGAAGTGTTGCTAGTTTGACATGTTATTTATTCCCACCTCTGAAAGAAATCATTGAGAAATTATGGGTTAAAATAAAGTCTGTATCGTGTAGGGGAAAAAAGCAAGACAAACTACATACAGAAGTCATGAGGAAGTTTTACTGAACAGGAGGATGACTAAACTGCAAACATGGGAGAAGCATGGCTTCAAATCAAATAAAGGTGTAAGAGAAGGGGCTGACATTAAACCAGGTAGAATGAAGGTGATTTCTGATAAATCTTTATCTGCAGTTCCTTCTTGTAAAACAAAACCTCCGACTCCTGGAATCTACTAAAGGAAATTTAGTAGATACAAAGGAATTGTATCTACTGAAGGAAAGATATGTAGAAGGGACATATTAAAGTTGGGAATTTGGAAGAGACAGGTTGTAGAATTAAGGCTCTGAGTGCTTTACACTGAACTGAATCTGTTGAGTTCACAAAGTTCTGCATGAAATCTAGGGAGATACAGCTAATAATTTGTAATTAAAAATGTCAGTTTGAATGTACTGAGGTGTGGAAAGGAGTAGAGTTTCAAAAATGTTGGTCTCCAAATCACAGAGTCATTTAGGTTGAAAAAGACCTCAGATCTTTGAATCCAACCTATGACCCTACACCACCAGACCATGGCACTGAGTGCCATGTCCAGTCTTTCCTTAAACACATCCATGAATGGCAAATCCACCACTTCCCTGGGCAGCCCATTCCAATGTCTAATCTCCATTTCTGTGAAGAAATTCCTCCTCTCATCTCTCTTTTTTTTTCTGTATCTGAATAGTGTCACGGGAATTTTGCTGATTTCTGCACAAAAGCCCACTTTGTGAGCAAGGGGACCGTGATGGACTGGGCAGAGGGCAAAGAGCACCTGGAAAATGCTTTTGGTGTGTGGCTCACACTCCTTGAGCTCAGTATTAGCAAGTGAACTGAGGTGCTGATAGCTCTCCTCTCCACAGCCTGGTATATAACATCTGGCATCTTTTTGTATTCTCTGCTTGTGTGGGGACAGCTTGAGTTATGCCTGAAGGCGTTTTCCACCTCCACACACCCCATCTTCCAAAACCTCTTGCCTCTTGACACCTAGCTGCAGGCTGCATTGATTTTCCTTCACTGGTATAAAGACTTTAGCATGGATATCACTCACTGGCCTGGTCTTTACTGCTAATGAAAACCTCAGATTACAAAAACACAGGAGATGTAGAGCTGTAAAGAAATGACACCCGGTTGAGACTGCCTCCCTGGTGCCCAGGATATTATCTTAAGGAAAACATTTGAAACCGTGGCTCAGGAGAGGGATTCAAATAATATGAAATGAGTAGGTTTAAGCACACAGTTTTATCTCATCTCCTCTACCCTTCTTCCTTTCGATGAAGCAAAAAAACATTTCCAGGAAACCTGAGCTGCTGCTGCTTGGCCTATGGTGGGCAGGCTGAGATTTCAAAGAAAGGCTTGGTTTGTTTAAATTATGTGAAATGATCTGGACCATCTTCCAGAGGTGCTGGTGGAAAAGTGCAACTTGATGCCAGAAACAAAAGAGACTGATCAAATCAGTGCTTTTTGGATAAAGTGGGAGGAAAGAGTTGTGAGGAGTGTTCAATTAGCATTTCTTACTGCTAGGAGCCCTGTGTTTACAGGCAACCAAGCGGATGTGAAGTGTTCCTTATGCAAATACTTCTCTCCTGCTTTTCCTGCTCTCCTCTACTCTTCCAGCTGAAGAAGAGATTCTTCAAGGTTGGCTGCTTCAAGGAAGATTGATTAAAATCAGCTGCAGTTTGACTTAATTGGATCCATATGCTTGGAGAGGGAGCAGGACTAGTTAAAGTCCTCGTAATTAGTTCACAGCTGGTTGGTGAAAAAAATGGAACTCCAGTTAGAGTTCAGATAAGTGGATCTGTATGGATAAAAGGCAAGTAGATGTGGTTTGTTTTTTTTTTTTACACTGATATGTGTTTGGGCTTGAAAATCACCTCTAGTCTCATAGCCAGGCTGGCAGCCTAATCCCTTTGAGCATGTGCATGTGTATTTATGAGGCTAAATAGAAAGAATCTGTATTTTCTGGCTTATTTCTGAGTAAAAAGAATCACCTGTGGATGCTGGCAGTGAGGAAAACCTCATAGTAAACTGGGAGATGATCTCAGGAGTAGATAAAACTCAACAAGGGCAGTTTGTCTGTGGGAAAGGTTCATGATTTGGCACAAACTGTCCAATTTTGGTTGCCATGTCCCTGCTCACAGTAGTAACTAGTTGTGTTTAGCCTCTCTGCCAGTCAGTAATAAGATAACAACACTCAAAAATGCAGTATTATCCATACATATTGAAATGATAGATTTTTGCCTATTATTCCAAAGCTCAGAAAGAGCTGACTAACTATGTAGTATGGGGACAGTCATCAGAAAGCTTCCCCCAGACAGAAACTGGAATTTATGTTAAACTTTGCTGTCAGAATAGAAGGGTCTGAATTGCCTATTACGGTGCTGCTGGGTTTAGTTCTCCAGGAGTGAGGTGCCCATGAATGATAGAAGTGCTGGACAGCCAGAGCATTCATGTGTTTCTCTTTCCCCTTATCTCTGCAACCTTTTTGGCTGGGCTGGCCTCCTCCTTCTTCTACCACTGTATTTTGAGGGAAAAACAAAACATCTGGGAGCTGTACCCCAGGGGAAGGTGGACAGAGAATGTTTCTCCTCTTTAAGCATTAATGACTCATTTTATGGTTAGGGCTTTGGCAGCCAGGCAGTGACTAGTTTGTAGTTAAGAATCAACAGCAAAGCTGAGGTCATTTAACAGTCTAACTGTTCATTTTGTGACCAGTAAAGAATGATGAATGAATCATTTACACTGTTATAAAACTTAAAAGGACATAGTCAACCTTTCAAGGTTCTCTAATTGGCTTCTCATATGCTCACAAGTCTCCTTGGATTATCTCCATGCCTTCCCTTTTCACAAACTTCCTGTCCTTTTTTTCCTTCATCTGTGCATGCTGAGGTCTGTGTTAGCCTCTGTGGCACAGCTGTTTCCTGTTGAAAACCTCACCTAAGTTCNCCCCCCCCCCCCCCCTTTGAGAAGGCTTCTTTAGATGGTTCTGGGCAAATCACTTGGTATCTCTTCAGTCAGGTTCTGCTTTTGGCAGGGTGTAGGAACAAATTTGTGTGTACTCCAGAGGGACTTAATTATTAGATAGAATAACTGAGAGAGTACAGCAGGAGACCCAGTAAAGAGAAGATGCATCCAGTGCATCGAGTTCATGGAGTGAGTGGGAATGGATGGGGAGCAGAGTGATCCATTCCACAGACTCCTGGATTTGATCAGCAATAAGCTCATCTTTTACAGGCAAATATTATCTTCTAACTCTCACGGGCAGCAGCAGGTCTGCACTGACCTAAGGAGGTGTATCTGCTCAAGTGTATATAGGCAGAGACCACTCTGGGGATCACTCGACAGTTTTGCTCGAAACAGCAATGAAAAACATGTGATAAACAGACATCACGGGTATTAATTTATGACGGATCAGAGGTGTGTAATGCTTGCATAAAACAGGCGAGAATATTCAACAGGAAGCTGGCTTTGGTTGAAGAAGGGGCTGATGGGTCTGGTTCTGGGGATGACAACAGCAGTGGAGATGGGATGGCACAGGCAGTAGCGTGCCAGGGGCAGAGGAGCACCGTGGAGTCACCCAGCACGTCCTGGTGGTTGGTCTGAGCAGCACCTGTGCTGTTACACCACCTTCACTTCAGTTATCTCTTGAGCTGGGTAGGATAAACTAAGTCTGAACTGCTCTGTTGTGTGGGTGTCCCTGGCGTTCACAGGGAGCTGCTAAGGGGATGTGCTAAAGTGGCACCCGAATGAATGGGAGGGAAAAGAGCTTCCCTGATGTGCCTATAATTTGTGCTGAAAGGATTATACGTGTTATTTGGGAAAAAAACATTGTATATCTTGTGCCACGTGCATTAGGTACTGCAGGAAATCCTAGAACTGGTGTAAAATGGAAGGAGTGCAGAACCTGCTGTGATCCAGCCCCTGGGGATAATGTGACACTGAATTAGCCGGGGCTATGCAAATATTTGTACGTGTTAATTCTGAATACGTTGCTATTATTAGAATTAACAGAAATTAGAAACGTTCCACGGGAGCAGAGAGGAGAAGCATAAACGTGTCATTTACTTGTAGGTTTGTCATTAGGTGGTACAAGGAGAAGCTGTTTGATGGCCTTGGTGGCCCTGATAAATATGAAGTGCAAAGTGGATGTCGAATGAAACAAGGACACGCACAGAACAGACTTGCTAATGTTTGTTAACATCAGGGACCGTGAGTGCATAGATTCACATTTGTGCAGGAAAATTTTATCAATATGCCCTTTAAAAAAAATTTTTTTAAGGAGTTTGCATATTGAATATTAAACACCTGAAGCTCTATAAATTCTGCTGCCAGAGCTGCCACCGTATTGTTTATTTCATGCAGCACCTTTCTCAAAGTTCTGCAGAAACTGATTAACATTTGCATAATACATTTAACACGAAAATCCAGAATAAATTCATTAATGTTCTCCTGCCACTACCCTTGAAAATATCAGCGGCTGTGTGGCATCACAAAGCTCATTAGACAAGCAGAGGGGGAGGAAGGGCTGGATTTCCTGAACATCTCTGAAACAGGAAAGGTCAGTGCACTGAGTGTCAGCACCTGAGCAGCAGGCAGGGAGAGCTGGGCCACGGGAAATGTCCTTCAGGAAAAGGTCGCTGTACCACTACACAGGAAGCATGAACTTCAGGAGGTGCCACTCACGCTGGAGTAGAAAAATTGAGCACAAAACGCAGATGAAGATGCTGCAACACTAAGGAGGAGGCTGCTCCCACAGCATGTGTGTTCTGCAGGGGCAAGCAGCAGGAAATTGTTCCAGTCCTTCTGTGGTATAAGAAAGATGGCTTGGAGCAAACCTTGGTTTTCTGAACAGGTGTTGCAGAATAAATCGTGATGTTTTAAAAGTTGTGCAAGGCTTGGTTGCATGACACCAGACCACTAAATCTGGGGTGTGTGCACTTGCCTTCATGGGAGTATGGGGACAGTAACACCACTCTTGTTGGTACTCTTGTATGGTAAAAAGAGCAACAGTGTACAATAATTAGTAATTTCAGCTGCAACTGCACATTCCAACTCTCAGTTGTGTATTTAAATTCCCACCCAAAAAACTTAGTGTGTGCCAGTGAAGTAGTAGTGAGTAGCAACTCCAGAAGACTTCTGTGTGTTTCACTGATCCCCAGAATCACCCTGTGGGTGAAAGCCAAGGCTGATGAGACAGAAACAACCATTTTAAAATGAGACTTCACTTTCAAACTCCTCTAATCTTACTGCACAAAGAAAAGGCAAAGTTTCAGAAAGCGGTAAGAGTGACTGTCCCTTTATAGTTTTCTTGTTTTTCTCTGTAGTCATTCAGTGGCACAAATTAGTTTTCAATTGTTCTTTCTTCATTTTCTATTATTTTTCTGCTGCTTTGAATTCTGCTTCCATGTCACAGAAACAAAACAAAAATGTCATTTAGACCCGTATAACGAAAATAACTCTTCACAAGGTTTGTTTACTGAAGCTTTGTGCTTTCTCCCAGACTTTTATGAGTACCATGTCCATAAGTTGCAGCTCTCTCCACGTTAGGCTTTTAGCTTTTCATTACCATTTCAGCCTTTGGTTGATGACCCAATTATTTCTGAGTTTTTGATTAAAACAAAGTAATAGGTCACAGTTTCATCCTGCCCTTGTATTTGCCATTTCTGTTGTGGACTGGCTTTGTAAAGTCCAAGTTTTCAGGAATATTCTCCAGCAGTTTTATTATTCTGATACTCTGGTTATGGTGCCATATTTTTCCTCTACTACTTGGTACATGTAAAACTTGACACCAACTCTAGGAGACAAAAGGCCAGGATGTGTCACCTAGATTACAGAAAAGAAATAAGTCAGAATTTAATAATGTTTTCTCTTGAGTGTGTGATGAGGAGAAGAGAAGAAAATCTGCCTGTTTCGTGTCACAGTGAAGAGTGGGCAGTGTTCTTAATGATGTTAAAATAAACATGAGGAAATGGGGAGATGCTCTGAGCTATGGCAATGGTGGGGGTGGTGGTGTCCATCAGAGAAGCACATTTTTGTGGGACCTCTGTCAGGGGATTCAAGCATGTGAGATTGTTGATACATTATCTTTCATATCCCGGAACTCTTCCCTTTGATCAGACTGACTTACCACCTCTGTGACACTTGGAGGCAGAGAATTTACATTAAAAAAAATGGGTTTTCTCTGAAGAATTTTTTCAAATAGTAGGAAGGAAACCTGACATGCCTCTGTCACTCAGATGTGTGGCATTGAGCATTCATCTGGCAGTGCAGGCTCGTGGTGTGCCGGGGGGGTAAGTGGGGAGAAGTAACAGCCCAATAACAGAGTATTTCTGTCAGCACACCCTGAACACAGATCATGATACAGGCCCTTCCCTGCCCAAATTTGGCTCAATTTCCATTTGCTGTTGTTTGATAAGACTTTAAAGAGACGTGGATCCGGACAACTCAGGAAAAAGTAATTGTTTTTGACAGCTTTCCTAGCTAGATTTGAAAGACAGGTAACAGTGGAATGGAAGATGATGCCTAATTTAGGTAGAAAGGCTGTTCTGTTTAAATGAGGATGGACAGCTGGAGTGTCAGGGTAAGTGAAGTGCTGTGGGAAGAGCATCCCCATCATATCTTTTTTAAAAAATGAGCAGTGTCCCATGAGGGGGTTCTGTGTGTTCAGGAGGGGAGGTGCCTGGAAAGCCCAGCTGTGCTCCATGCAGAGGGGAGGGCTCCCAGGTGATCCCAGGAGAGCTTCCAGCACGGGGCTCAGCTCCATCAGGAGCTCTGCTGCTTCCTCTGATCGGCATTTGAACCCCAAATGATGCAGCAGCCCTGTGCCAGCATTTTTGGCAGGACATTTAAAACGAAATAAAAATTCCCTGAAAGCTGTTGTGCATGTTGGACATGACAGAAGATGTTCAGTTGAGATTGTGACCTTTCAGAACAAAGATACTGCTTTTGAAAAGGAGGTTCATTGTGCTTCTGGCTCTAGTAAGATGAAAAACTTGAAAAACCAGAAACATGAAGGCTTTGCAGCAAGGATGAGCTCTCCAGAGGTCCTCTTGTGCATTTTTGGTTGTCTTCCAGTGGATATGTTCTTTCTCTCTTTGCAGTGCTACCACAGTTCCAATCAGCAGTAATTACAGAAATTTTCTCATTTTTATGAGTAGAGGGATGTGAAAAGCTGTTGACAGCAGTCTGCAGGGGAGCTCAGCTGTGGAGCTGCTTTCCCTCTAGATCCATCACAGCCAGAGCTGCTGACCTTAAGGTTATTTCCCAAGGAGTCAGGGCTTGCTCAGAGGTCAGTCTGTTTGGTGTGCAAGGAAAAGTGTGATTAGATATGTGTGAGCTCTTATGATTAATATTAACTTGGTGGAGCTGCCTGAACATTTAAATACAACACTGGGGAATTTAATTTTTTATATACGTGTATGTATAATGTTTGCAGGCAATTATTAGAATGCACGTCAACATATTTAAATAACTTGATATAGATGGGTGTAAAATAGGAATATCACCTACATTGGCTCAACAGAATCGAGATGGAGTCTGGTCAGAAGGAAGGCAAAGGTGGCCAAACAGGGAGGGAAATGTCTGCCCAGGAGGGAGAGCAGACAGTGGGTGTGGGCTGGGGCTTCTTCCTTGGATATGCTACAACCAGCACGTCAGACTGTGCCCTTCAGGCTCACAGAAGCTGAAAGGGAGAGGAGGGCAGTATTGGAGACATTCCTTAGGATCCTCTTCAGATGATGGGGGGAAGGAACAGTGATGGTAAGAGATGAAAGGGTTTTCCCAGTGCTGCCAAGTGGCTGTGCCATGGTGGCACATAGACAGTAACTTCTACAGCCAAGCAGTTTGAGGGTTGAATGTCAGTGTCTTTTGACTTTCCTGCTTTCTCAAGGTCTCTGACATCTTCTGAGTGTGATGCTTCTGTTGACACGGCTTAGAAGGCAGATCTGTGTCTGTATCTGGAGATTTTTGTGTGGTCCATCCTCTCAAGCATCCTAGAGAAAAAAAAAAAACCACTGGACATGCTGCAAAGCAGACCTGTCAGTCAATTCACCAAGTGTATTCCTCCTAAGCCTACCCTTTCATCCTTCCCATTTTAGTTCCTTGGCTGTTTCGTTCAACTTAATGCTCTTTACTGATGTTTCCTGCTTCCAGGGGATCAAAAAGATAGTCTGAGTCCTTTAGATATGTGTGAAAGTTAGAGATGATGCCCTTCTACCGATTTACTCAATGATAACTTGAAAACTTGTGTCTGGGCAAGGCTGCTTCTGAAGTATTTATTTCTTCAGGCAGGCAGCTCAGGATAATGTTGAATTTGCTGGTTGGAGCAGTTAACTCAAAGCTGTTCAGAATCCAATAGATTGCCCCATAGCCATTCCTCTTATTGTTTCAGTTTATCCACAAATCTCTCTTACTCTTGTTAAATTGAAATGAAGATGAGACAACTGTCCCTATCTGAAAAGATTTCAGTGCTGCTTGAAATCTCCTTGCAATGGCAGAAAAAACAATTGGGCTTTGAGCTTGAACTGAGAGACAGATAAGATCACCAGGAGATTTCCACAGCAAATGCAGAATATATTCTTCTCTAATGGATTCTTAGTGCTGTCTGCCAGGTAATTGAATTGCTTGGGTATGGAGGGAGAGGGGACTGGGTTGGGGTTTTTTGGTGTTGGGTGGGTTTTTTTAAAGCTCCCAAATTTTGTGAAGATAGGAAGTAAACCGTGGGTTCTCTGCATGACACAGGATGTCTGTCAGACATGGGAGAAGCTAATTAAAATGTCACAATATATACATGAGGGTGATGAGGCAGAAAAGACTGATCACTTCCTTGGTTCTAGGAATTTGTCTGTGTCCCTGCTTCTATCTACTCACTGTGAAATCCACAAGTAATTCATGCTCCGGGGGTAGGAATGAGGCCACTGGGTAAATCTGGCCTCTCTCTCTCTCACTGGAGTAAAGCAGAAAATAAATTAAATCCATTCTTGCTCTGCTGCAATTACTAAGGCAGTCTCACTCCAGCTGGGCAATAGCAAAGACGCCGGTTCCTGCTGTCCCATCGTAGCCAACACTGGTGCACTCTGCCAGAGGACCAGTGCTAGCAGAGGTTAGCACTGGGGCAGCTGGGAGGGTTCCACAGCCAGTCTGTTTCAGTGCACAGCGTGTGAGGGGACAGAAGCAGAGCAGCATCCGCCTCTTTCCCATCCTTTTGTTTAAAAGTACGAAGTATGTCCTGGAAAGCCAAGGGAATGATGGAGGGAGATAATAACACACCCTTTGGTGTATGCTGTGGAAACACTCAAGTGGCCAAGAGGTGGTCCGAGCCTTACAGACTGCATCATTGAAAACTACTGAACAACAGCAAAACAAAACAAAAAAAAAGGATGATCATCAGGGAAATTGCTATAATGTAAGATAATTAGAACGCAGAATGATTAACATTAGTCAGTGTGCTGCATTGGCAAGGACTGTGCAAGTTGATATAATGGGCCTCTACCATATCAAATGTGCAGTTTTTCAGTGTTCAGTTTAACGCTTTCATGTGACTTTAATAGAATTCACAGCTGAAACAAGCATTTGGTGCTCATGTAATGTTGCACAGTACCTTTCCTGTGGCTACTAGAAGGAGCTTCTTTTTTTCCCTCTTATGCCTACTGATACTGAAGGATAAAAGCCACTCTCACCATGGAGTTCTTCTACATTGTTTTGAATGACAGCAAGACATGATTTCCTGGGCATTTTCTTCCTGTTGTGCCTGATGAAAATGAACTTCTCTAGAAAAAAAGTCTCTGAAATTTCAGAACATGGTTGTCTTCTCACAGAGAAAATACAGGGACTCAGGATATCGTATACTGATATTAAAAACAAATACTTTTATAAAGTCTACGTTATAGTAGGGTCAGAAGACCCCTCTCTGTTTATCATCCTTAATGTTTGCAGATTCCTTCTGCCAGCCCTTGTGTGTGGGCCCTTGGGTTTGCAAAAACTAAACTGGTGCAAGAAGTGAGATTTAGCACCACATTTAATAGCTGGTTTTGTGGCCTAATTGAGTTTGGAGCAAAACTTGGAGTGCAGAATGACCTCAGTGCTCCCCATCTCTACCGATCACTGCAGACCAGTAAACATTTGCTCTCCTTTGATTACTACCAACCCTACTGGCTCATGTATGGACCAGGGCATTGGATGTTTTGTCTCCCTCCATTTTCCCAGGATCTGCAGTGGCTTTCTGCTTGCTGTGCTTAGACATGGTCTGGTGTCTGGTGTTTGTGCTGGGGCACTTCTGGACGCCACAAGCTTTCCCCCACCTCTGCACAGACTGAGATCAGGCACATCCTTCATTGCAGCTGATAAAATCTGCTGGCGTGCTGTGGCAGAAAATCCCTTGATCTCAGTAGTGCTTTCCTTTTTTCTTGTACCCCTTTACTATGTAAATAAAACATCTTTTTTTCTGTAAGATGTTGGAGAGCGCAGTGCCCAGGCCCCCCTCTCTGCTCGGCGCTCAGCGTCCGGGGCCCTTGGAAAGGAATTGCAGTCACGCAGCTGTGCAGTGAACATGGAGAGGGTGTTTGGTGTGGTTTGTATTTTGTAGATTATTTTCTCGCTGCTCCTGACCCTACCTCAAATGAAATTCCTGCACTTCATCCTTCCTCTGGGCTGGGCAATCAGCAGCTGCGATCGAGGGCTGTAAGGAGGCAGTGGTCGGGCATACAAAGCAGTCCTATTAGGACTGAGCAACCAGGACTAATGGGGAGCAAGGCTGGGAGCAGAGACAGAAGTATGGCAGAATAAGATTCATTAGGGATCAGATTCAATAACTGTAAAATGATGAGAAGTTTATGATCAAAGGCTTACTTCGAGCATTTTAATGACATAGTCATTTAATCCGTTTAAAGCAGATAGATAAGGAGTTAAGTGAAATCTACAGCAGCTGCCTTTCTGAGCTGTTTATGAACCTGTTCCAGGCTACAGATCACTGTGAAAGGCACAGGATAGATGCTTGCTGTAGTAATTGAATAGCATATAACGGGCTACCAGGCTTTACAGGCTGATTTACATGTGAGGTCGGTAAAACTTAATGCAAACACTTGTGGTTTGTGTTATTAGTGTGCGTGGTTCCTCAACTATTTTTAATGTGCGTGCTACTAGCAAGAGTACAGAACGAAGGAAAGAGCAGAGTTATTTAGAAACCTTTCTGTGCCGAGATATTTAATTCCCAGTGGGTGTATCTCCTCTGGAAGTAACACCAGTATGGGCTGTTGTGGTGACAAGATTTAGATAGGCTCTAATACTCAAACCACCAGGTCATCAACCACAGGAATCATGCATCTGAAGAAAACCAGGAGGGTCAAGGGGGCACACAAATTCTTTCCCATGTTTTCCTTCTACACTTTTGCCACCCTCTGTCTCTCTCTTGGGGACCCTTCTTGGTTAGTTAATTTCCTTCCCAACTATTCTTGACAAACACTTAAAAACTCTCATGGGACAGTTTGGTGGCGTTTTGTTGCCTGTGCCCACAGAGTATAGCTCAGCTCAGTCCCTCATTCTCACAAGCTTTTAGCCTCCTGGACACCACGAATTACAGCTGGAGTGCTGCATATGCCTGAGGACTGCACCTTTTTCTGTTTCTCAGGTAGTCACTCTCCCCTTCAAAGCCCTCCCAGCACACACGTGGGTTTATAATGGCGCTTACAGCTCCTACATCCCACCTGCTCCTTCCCTTCGAGTAAACCCTTGGTCCCGTGCACACACTGCTGTGGAGAAGCAAGCAGAGGGGGCTCTTTCCCTACTCACGGCTCGAGGCTTGTTGAGCTGCTGGAAGCAAAGTAGTTGCTGCTGCTGCATTGTTTAAGGCCATGTTACAGCGCCGGCTGTGTGATGCAGACACGGGATCAGAGCTGGTATCGAGCTGGGAGAATTTCCCAGGGCTCCAGGCCATCTTGTTTTCTACTTATACAGAAAGTTGCTGTCCCGCAGTGCTATCGATTAGCTTTAAATAGGGAGGTGATAAATGGAGATTTCAGGTGGTTCTGGTCAATGTGACTGCAAGGGATGGAGCCATTTAAATCAAGTCTGGAATATCTTACCTTACCTCATGCTGGTTTTCCTAGGAGGGATCTGCCTATGGCTAAGGAACGGTGCGGTCCCATGGAGGGACCTTCTCAGGTCTTTTTGCTTGTGCTTTGCACAGGAACCACCTGCATCCTCTTCCTCCAGCTCCTCTCCCCCACACCAGCTTCCTTTCTGCTGCGGTGTTTGGGATGCCTGTCACAGCTGCTCAAAGGCTGCTGCATGTCTGAGAGACCAGCCAAAGCTGAAGGTTACAAATCCCTTGCAGCATCCTCTGGCAGCCAGGTTATAGATCAGGGTTTAAGCAACCTTGGGTCTGCTGTCCATCTGCATGTTCCCATTTCCTGAAAGAGAATTGGAAAATATTTGTCTGGTTTGAAAATAAGTAAAATTTGTCTTTTGAAATGCTGGCACTAGCAGACAAATCTCTCATTACTCCACTCTCCTGTTGCTCCCCTGCGTGACTGTGTTTTTTCAGCTACCATTCTTTCTCAAGAGCTTAGAGACTGAGCACTCGAGAGTTCACTTGTAGAAAGCAATACACAAAAAACTGGATTTTAATTCATCTTCTGCCTTCAAGTACCTTGTTCTTTGAGGGTGCCCGTTGCACTCTGTTTACACATGACTATTTCAGTGGTGATAATGCTTTGGACTAGCAGCAGCTGCCCAGATGAGGACTGGCAGTGCAGCACAGTGACTTAACCCACAATAAGAGTAGTTCTCCACCCCCAGCTCTGTGTCAGGAACACTGGAACAAGTTTCTAATCTCTTGAATGCAAAGGTTGTCTGGTCTCTGTGGTAGCACAAAACCCATCCCTGACAGAAACACAAATTAGCAATAAGGTTGTTGTAAGCAAAAACCTCAGGACTCAGGCTCTCCTCTTCAGTTGTTTATAAATACTTGGTCAATTAAGCTTATGTCTGGAAAAGTAAAAACTCCACGTAAATGATCACAATGGGGAGAGGCAGGAAAGGAAGCTCAAGAGCAGCAATAGGAAGATGGTGCCAAAGCAGAGCTGGGGAGATGTGGCTGGGTTATTGACAGTGCACAGGTCTGGCAGGCAGGAGGTGATGCCACTTCCAGCTCTGTTGTGGGTGTGACTGAGTCTAAGTGGCTTCTGTGGAATCTGTAGATAATATCCCTGAAATGTGGTCGCTTGTGCTGTGAAGGAGATGCTCAGGCCCTTGGCCATAGCAGTCCCTGTTGGCACAGTGTGGTTTGGCGATCACAGAGGGAGGGACACAGTTCTGAAAGAAAAAGGCTTTGCAGTAACACATTTCCTTTGAGCATCTATTACACCTGTCCAGATCTACCAGGTTGGGTCCATTGTCAGATTCTGGCACAGTTAAGTTTGCCTGGAGCAGCTCTGGACTTCTTTGGGCACAGCTGGCTGATCTTCACAAAGGTTGCATGGACTGCCCGGCCTGGTAACTCAAAATTTGCTGACCGTCTCACCTGGCAGAGCAGCACTCCTTGTTCTTTGCCTGGTAGTATTCCATTTTTTTTCCATAGGAGACTATCTCATTTAACAGCTTTTGAGAGAGGCAAACACATTTGTGTGTGGTTTAACTTAATATACAGGCTGCAGAGCTGAAGTGAAGGCACTGATCAGTTCTTACAGTTGAGATAACATTCAGAAAACAAATTAGAGTTTGCGGTTGGTACGGATCCAGGCAGAATTCATAAAATTGAATAGTATTTTCAAGTTGAATGTGGACAAGCTTATTATAGATCCAGAGAAACCAGGCATGTACTGAGGAACTAGAGATATTTGTGGGGTTTTTTTCTTATTAGTATAGAGAGGCATCCATGTTATGGTCTCCTGTAGGGCATTTGTAATGTGAGTTAGAATTACTGGCAGTGGCAAGGAGGTAGTTGGGGGGAACAAAGCCTGAGGGTGTTGGGCTGGGGTTTATCAGTTGCAGAAGACCAGTGTGCAGCTGGCTGGTGAAGCTGGCTTTCCCAGTGTGGCAGCTCATGATGTTCCAGGTGTTTCCTGAGGGCAGAACCATACATTTTTATCTGTCTGAAACTATGCTTGAGGCACATGAAGATCCACAGTCATGTTGGTGTTACTGTGACTCGTGCATGCTGGAGCAGAAATAATATAGGATTACAGGGGGAAATTGTGCTTTTTCAAGGTGTTTGCTTCTCTGCTCTTCTTCCACTGTGCAATCCTTCAGGTGCCTCCCCAAAAGTGTTTAAGACTTGATGTCAGGTGCTGCCTTCAGAGGGCAGCTGTGGGAGATGGTGGGAGACTGGCAGCAGGATGTTGGGTGGAAATGTGAGAAATAGTTTGTTCAAGCTTTGGCTTTAATGAAGGTGAACACGTGTGCAGAATGGTTATTTTACAAAGAATGTGTACACATGGTCAGGGATGTAGATAGAGGTGTGTTTGTGTTTTGTGACTTGAAGACCTTTCACACCTCAGTCCATCTTTGTTTCTCTCTTCGTCATCTCCCAGAAAAGTAGTTCTTAAATTGACTTTACTCCCTTTAAATCAGGATAGGGACTCGCTAATGTAAAGCCTAGGGATCAAGGAAGATAGCAGGTGACAAATCTATTTCCGTTCTCTGATTTTTTGCACTCTTAATCACCAAATAACCCTTGTAATTTTCCAATGAGCTGGATTACATCTGTATGGATGAGCATCCGCATGTTCAAGTTGTCGTTACGACTGTGAGAAAGACATTTCCTTTAGGGAAAAAACCACAATCTCAGTGGCTGGGTCTTAAGTGTCATTCTGATTTTCCATCACCTGAGGATTTGAGCAGCCTTGCCACTCTGGAATATTGAAATGAACATAGATTTGAAAGTATTTTTATATTTAGAGGCATTGATTCTAATATAATTTCTCTACAAATTAAAACTCTCCTTGAAAAAGATTAAACTGTCAGTGATAACATCTAAGTTCTTGTTATGTCTAAGAGGAATAAATGCTGAAGTTACAGAATTGTCTGGAGGCTTATAAAGTAAGAGGGGGAATTAATGATATGAGAGAGAATGAGTAGAAGTATTGGATAACACTTCTTTTTTTTTGAATTGGAGGAAGTGGAATGAGTTGAATTAAGAGGTTTATGGCCAAAAAGAATACCCATTAGTCTGATATAACACAAAAATACAGTTTTAAGAGAAATCTGCCCAGTGACTTGTGGTTGCTCCATAGACTGTTTTTAATAAGATATCAAATATTGATTTAAAGACACTAAGTAACAGACAATGTATTGGTTTCCCTGGTTAGCCATCCCTATTAAAAATATATATTATTTCCATTTCATTGGCTTCACCATGAAGTGAAGCTATCAGGTTCTCTCTGTGCTTTTGTTTGCTACATTAAAGAACCATTTAGTGTCAGATTTCCACTGAAAACCCAGATCAAATTGCTTCTGCCTTCTCCATAGCAAATGAAATAGTTTGATTTCCATTAATTTCTCCGTGGAAGATGTGTTTTTTTCAGACCATGAATCATTCATGGGAGTCTTCTCACTTTCCCTAATTTTCAGCAACGCCCTCACGCCTGCACAACTCACCTGGGCGTGTTATCGCTGTGGGGGTCTCATCAGGGCTGCCTTCAGGGACTGTATTGTTTCTTTAGTCCTTCCTACTCAGTGATACATAAAGATCCTGGCTGTTCCTTGGGGTTTTTTTCTCCCCAGAGCATTAAATTAGAGGTAACCCTTAGTTATTAACTGTGGCCTCCTCACAGACGCTGTCTTCCAGAAAGTACCCGCTGTGTTCTGCGCCTGAGACTGTTCTGCTCTCTGGGATCTCTCACGGTGCATTTGAATTCACAGGGGATGACTGTGCCTATGCACAATCAGATTTCTAAGCTATCTTTGTGGGCTTTATTGTTTGCTACAATTCTGCCTTTGTGTTATCTGCATATTTTAGTAAGGTTTTATTATTTTCTTATGTATCTTAGAGAATGTGTGCTGCATATAATCGGCCAAAGAAGCAATTCTTGTTGGGAAAGTAACAGGGAAATGTCACTATTAGTTCATCAGCTTTTGGGCCATTTAAAAACTGCCATAGTCTGATTTTTGCATCATGCTGGTTTTAAAAGAAAATGTGATTTTGATACCGAGGCAAATATATTACAGAATTCCTATTCTGTTATGTCAACACAGTTATCTTAGTTAACTTGACTTGAAATCTCTTCAAGTCTGTTTGACAAGACCTGTTTTCCATGAAATTGTGTTACTTGCTTTTTCTGATCTTTTCTTCTAATGGAGTTATGTATCAGCCCTGTCTTGTGAGTTAAGGAGATTCAGTTTGCTGCATTCTGGAAGCTTCATGAAAAGCGAACAAGGCAGCAGATAACTCGATCTGTATGAGGCGAGCTGGTTAATCTCATTTTTCAGTCTTCACAGTCTATTCACCAGCCAGTGCTGTCTCATTCCAACTGCAGTAAAACGTGCAGATCAATACTGCCAATGGGTGATTAGCAATTTGCAAACCCCAGTAAGTGAACACATCCGAGTCAGGGTTTGAAGTTGGAGAAGAAAGTGGAGGAGGAGTGATTGAGTGGGCTGAAATAATGAAAACGGATATTTCCTCTCAAGTGAAATGTAAGCATTGTTGAGCTCTGTTAAGCAAGATGATGGCAGAGATTTGTACTCCTTTCACAGTGATTACAGAAAATAATATTTTTTTCTGAAATCGCTAACATCAAATGTGCTTTTCCCTTATCACCCCTCTTGATCTTTTTTCCCTCTGCTGTTGACCTGCTGGAGGATAAAAATGTCTAAATTTATGCAACTGAGATGTTTATCATTGTTCTTGAGGCCACTTTTTGCTGGTTCAGTCAGATGAATTCCAAGGGGCTTGTCTACTACTCAGTTTCAGGCAGAAAATCCCTGGTTTCTGTCAGTATATTCCATATCAAAGACAATTTTGGTGTTCTTCTCATGAAAATAGCTCAATAAATACCTTTAGCTCCCTTGGAGACCCTGTGTACTGCCAAAGAGTGCAGGTGAAGTAGCAGTAATTTTAACATATTAAAACTGCATTAAAACCAAAACAGTTAACTGAAATATGGAAAAGGACCTTGTAGTTCCTGAAAGGAAGGAAAATTGCATTTTCCCTAGCAAACGTGGTCTGACCTCTGAAATTCATGGTGATTGTGTGCTTAAAGATGCCATCTGAAAATCTGTGGTTAGAGAAGTACAGGAAGGCTCTCTTTCAGGTTTGCTCAAATGAAGTTGAAAAGATGCCTTCTCAACTGCAGCCAGGCTGCGTTTCCAAGTTATGCATGTGTTGTCTAATTAAACTTAATGGGAAAGAAGTAACTACTGCAGTGCGGGAGCACGTTGTGGTAGCTATAGTGTGAGGCTCAGCTGTCCTCTCCTCCCCGGATTGTTACACGAAGGCTGGAGAGCTGGGTTCTCACAGAGAAGCGCCAGAAAAGTAGAATTTCCCCTCATCCACATTTTCTTCCATAAAAATGCTGTGATGTATGTTGGCAATGAGGAAAAGTGATGATAAAAATCAAAGCCTGAGTTTTATACAGCAGGAAGTGCTGTGTTTTAAAGGAGGTTTTGTAGGGTCTTAACAGTTTAGAGATTGACCTGGCAGTCATAATTCTGGAAAGACCTGGCAGTGAAATT
>WAAG01070610.1:0-41586 GCA_013390105.1 Tichodroma muraria | reverse complement strand
CATTTAAAAAAGGTGTATCGTAAAAGGCGTACCCACGCTTTCATTGGTTTTATCAAATGTCAGTAATACACATTGGCCAATCACGGCCAAACTACTACAGCAAGGAAGATAACTAACATATTCTGTCCCCCTGAAAATATTCTAGGAACTATTAGGCAACAGGTGTTTTGTAGATTGTTCTTCTGAGAACGTGAAGTTGCAAGTTGCTTTAACATTTTCCTCATAAGTGAAAATAAAATTGCCCATTTTTTTTTTGAGTGGTTTTAATCTTAAGGTTGATGGGCAGATCACAGTCTTGTTTTTTTCAAGATTAATGGGTTACCTTACCTGCCTTTCTCCCCATTATTTTTCCTTTTCCCTCCACCATCAGAACCAAACTACTAAAACATAGCAGATGCTGACAAACAGAAAGAACCCCTTCTGCTCTTAATTTATCAAGAAAATGCTAAAAATTTGGCTTTGTTGTTCACTTAATCGTTTTGACAAGTTGACAGTACAATGTATCATCACGAGACAGGTGACAATGCTAATCCTGCAGCAGGTTCTCAAGGGAGATTTTTATTGCAAAAATTGACATATATTGTATCAAGGAAATCAAAATATAGGAAAACAGCAATTTGCTACTTTGTGCAGTTAAGTATCTCTCTGAGTCTTTATCACTGTTGAGACAGAGTTTCTGCTAATCACAGCAGCCTCAGAATGTGGGCTCTGGTAAAGCTGGCAGGTCCTTCATGTCAGTCCCCACTTCTGAAGCCGTTGTGATGTTGACAGATAGGAAGTAGGCAGATGTTTGCTTAATGGTTCTTTCCCTGGGGGCTCCTGTCAGAGCTCTTGGCAGGAAAATTGGGGAATTACCTTGGAAATTGCTAACTCACTTTTCCAAAGCGATAGACCAGTGCATTACAAAACAAATTTGACCAGTTTGTGAATGTATGAACTGCCTCCAGAAAGGGAGGGAAACTATTCCCCGCATAGATGCTGTCACACATCTCCTGTTCTGTCAAATCAGTTCCATTGCTGTCGGCAAGGACTGGTGTCTGATGCTTCAACTGAAGGGAAGCATTCTCTATAACATACACGGTTTGAGTGGTCATGGACAGAAGACAGGAAGCAATTCCTGAGAAAGCATGCATGGTAGGGAGAGAGAAAGAATAAGTTTAATTTTTGTTTAAAGTGCATTTTCAGAAACTGGTAATCAGCATGGTACAAGATTCAGGTAAAGAGAAATTCTAGTTATCTCCTCATGTGATGTCTGTTTGTCCTGCAGTGTGAGGTCAGATTATCTTTTTTCTGCATGGTTCCCATAGTGGTGGTCAGAGGGCCAGGCTGTAGGTGGAGGGAACTGAGATGGCTGTACCCCTGTGTGCAATCAGGTGTTGGAACTGTCAGCTGGCAATATATTACACTGCTGATTTTACTCCATGGATTACGTGCTGTGCCCACGTGTTGAGATGCTTTTAACTCATGTGCAGACTTTGATCTTTTTTTATTTTCCTGGTATTAGTGGGTTTTATCTGTGACCTGTGCAAGAAAGAGCCCGAGCTGAGGAGAATATCTAAGCCTTGCTGATACCTGCCATATGGTGACTTACCCTGAGATATATTTTTTCTTGATTTCTCTGATATATTCAACATCACAATCCCCATATGGTTATTGCCTCTTTGTGTATTCCAGTGGGAGTTTATCTTTTGCTTTTCAAAGATTTGCCACGGAGACCATCCTTACTGGAACAGCACTGTGTGCCTGGCTCATCTAATCATCCTCCCTAGTTAGGGATGCATCAGGGACTCTGTGTTAAATTGGGAAAGGCTTTTAAAGCTGAACATCTGAATACTGAAAGCTGTAGAAACACTGAAGAGCAAACAGAAGGCATCATATATTAGTGTTCAGTCAGCTTTGACTTCCTACTGCCTACAGCTCACTATGACTTGATTTTCATGGCAAAGCTTGGGGAATCACAAGATTATAAAGATTATAAAGATTATAAAGAGATACCCCCTCCACCTGAAGTGACCAGAAATATTTTCTTCTATTACAGCCAATTCAAAACAGGCGACATGCTCAAGGACCTTTGCTGAGCTATTACAGTAACAGAGGACTGCATCGTAGTTCCACCCATGCAATATCAAAATATAAGAGTATCTTCTTGATACTGGCAAGTCAAATCTATCTACGTGCTCAGTAGGTTTTAATAAAATGACAATAAAAAATCCAACTCCTGTTGTTCATCATAAAGCACTTTTCCTGCTGTTTCACCTTACCCTGAAGACCATGACTTTTCACATCATCATACTGGGGACATGTCCATGGTAGCAAGTGGTGATTCTGGGGGAGAACAGGTGCATCAGCCTGCTTAAGACTCACCTTGTAAAGGGCAGAATGAGTCAGTGAAGTCAGCACCTATCCTAAAAATCCTGAAACAGAGTCCAAAGAAATGCAGACTCAGTGGGACTCTTCAGGATACAAGCAACATGCTGCTCCTATGCAATGGTTTCCAGCTGGAACCACAGTGGAAAAATAAACCCAAAATAGATGCTGCTTTTTCCAATTCCAGTAGACTTATCACTGCACAGCATAGTATGATTCATTCAATTACATGTTTGCCATTTAGACATCCGTTAGATTTTTATATCCTTAGCCATAGTAATAAAGGAATTTCATATAATGTCTTATTACAATGGTATCAGATGCTGGAAAACAGCACTGTGAAAGATGCCACTGTGATTTTGAGAGGTACAGTGCCTGCATATCATCGAGATTAATCAATGGTAACAACGTTAGTGTGAGAATTTTATTAACCTAACTGCCTTTGTTTTCGAAACAGAAAATATGTAAACAATTATAATATTCTGTCCTTCAACCCCCAAGTCCACTCTTCTTCCTTTCTCCCTCCCCTTGTTAGTCAAAATCAGGCACATGGTGTGTACTGAAAGGCTGTAAATCAGGAAAGATATAATCTCAGGTCTGTGGTATATGTAGTATTTATAGGTATTTCCTATACTCTATTAGTACTTCACGCCTCTAAAGCATCAAGTATACAGTAGCATTAAGATGACAAAAATAGGAATAGTAGAGTAATAAGAACAATTTTTTAAAAAAACCTCCAGGGTATTTTTCTGAGATTAATGAACTGGTCATAGATATTGATTGTACAACTACTTCCATCATGTAAGTCTAGACAGCCTGGAAGACTCCTCACCCACTTTTCTATACTGGTAAGGTGACATATGTATGAATCTGTGCATGTGTATGTACAAAAAATGCCGATGCACACAGACACACACACACACACACACACACACACACACACACACAAGAGCTTGCTTTGATCCAGCTTCCCAAGTCTCTCAGCTAACTGGCAAATACATATCAAAGCTCCAATAAAATAGCTAAACCAAGTAAATACAATGTCTTATATTTATCCACAGTTTATACTCTTCCAATTCTGCCTCACACAAGTCACAGTGTTTGGCAATGTTCTCACGTGATTTGAACTGCTACAAATCCTGGAGGAGTCCTGAAGTGAAGTTACACAGTAAGTGCTGTGTGTTACACACTGAATCACAGAATTTTACCAGAGAAGCTGCAGTATCAGCTGCTTTCCTGAATTGCTTGTATTTATGGGGAGTGAATCACTTATCATGAGTGATAGATAAGATCAGTTTGTGCTGCTGTCATCATTGCCCAGAGACCAAGAATGCAATGATTTTTCAGAAATTCTTTCTGCTTCTTTCCTGTCCCATGCCACCTGGAAAATGAACTATGGTAAGAACAATCAACAGAGTGGCACAGCCAGTAGAGATTCCGGGTACATTTGAGAGACATTTCTGATCTCAAAACTGCACGATTATCTGGTTTACTCTATTACTCATCAATAAAACTGTTGTTGAGTTGTTGGCTGCCTGGGCACTCAGGTACCATAGCCATGAGCACCACCCACACTTAGCTAGTTAAGATGGGCATGGTAAATTAAGACTGTACATTAAACTCTGTGACTGGATCAATATGAGTTTCTATAAAGTAGAAGTTCAGAAAAAGCTTGGAATGTAAAGGCCCCATGCAAAAGCAGAAGGAGGTATCAGTGTCCCAGCAACAGCAAAGTTAGATGTCTGAGAAATGGCTTGAAGGCAACCTCTTCACAAAGAGCTGGTATTTTCACAAGACAAAGGGATCTTTAAATAAGCAAGAAACACTATAGAGACCTTCCTGAGCTAATGACTTTAGTGATGTCTGTGGTGAAACCATCTTCTGATCAGTTAGCTGGGTAGGGAGATTTCTCTTTACTTATATGGGTGACAGGAGGTCTGTGAAGCTAAAATGTAAAGACATTATGAGTATAGCCTTTGCTCCCAGTTTGCCCACATGCAATCTTTAATTCTGATTCTAACGCAAAATCTTTTGTATGAGAAGTAAAAACTGGTGGAGACATGCAATAATGGAGGTCCATGAAATTCAGAATCACTGCTGTATTATGTTCTCTTCTTTTTAATGTGTTTTTAAAATCACCTCAGTGTATTCTAAAGATCTCTATGTTGCATAATACGGGATTCCTGTCAAGGAACTTGAAATCAAATTTCAAACCCAAAATAATAGGTAAGGTTGCAAAAAAATAGACAGGCCTGTGGCAAAGCACTTCAGTCAGCGCATGCAAATTTCTTTCACCTGAAAGGAGATGAGAGGTGAAAGTGAGAAAAGAAAGTGAGGTGGGAGTCAATCTATTTTCCCAAGAAACAAGTCATAGGAAGACAGGAAATGGTCTCAAGTTGCTCCAGGGGAAGTTTAGATTAGACATTAGGGAAAATTCCTTCACCAAAAGGGTTCTCAAGCATTGGAACAGGCTGCTCAGGGAAGCGATGGAGTCACCCTCCCAGGAGGTATTTAAAAGATATTTGGATGTGGCACTCAGGGACATGGGTTAGTGGTGAACACAGAAGTGCTGGGTTAATGATTGGACTCGATGATCTTAGAGGTCCCTTCCAACCAAAATAGTTCTATGATTCTAACAGAAAACAAGTTTGTTTTTTGGACCCAGAGAGTGGATTACAGATTTAAAGGGACTTTTCCAAATGTCTATTATATGAAAATAAACCCACAGAATAGTGGTGTCTCTGTAGAAGACAGATTTTGTTTTCATTGTAGTTTTATATTTAGAGAAAGCAGCTAGTGTATTCCGTCCCAGGAGACCTTTCCTCAAAATTTGCTGCAAGTATCCTACCACATAACAAATTTAACTTGGGATGTGGGGATTTTTTTTCATTCATACCTTGAGGTAAGAGAGATTGTAACATCTGTCTTTCATATTTCACCACGGTACATCTGTGTTTCAATTACTGTTTTGTCTAAATTTCCCTTTAGCAGGATTTGGATAACCAAACAATATTTAAGGCTTCACTATGCAAAAAAAATCAAGGCACAGAAGTCACTGTATTTATACTGATGCTCATCCCGGTGTGTTTCTACAAAAAGCACAACTAAATTAGTCTGGGACATCAGACTTACAATTTAGGTGGGCAGGAAGGACTTCTATGTTAATGGAAAAAAACTGCTGAGAGAGGGAGGAGAAAGCGATAAGTGAAACAGGGTATCATAAATTAATAAATCTTAAACTCTGCACATTTTTGTCTCCTCCTTTCTGGTTCTTGCTATTGCTCTTTTGGGCAATCACTTTACAGTGTGTCTTTGGTGCAAGTGTCTCTTTGGCCCTAGTATGTGTCAGGAAAGTGGCTATCACACAATATAACCAGCAAGGATCAATACAGTGACAAACTGTTTTACTGTGAATGGAGTTGATAAAACATAACCAGTAAACTTTGCTGAAAGGCTGACAGGGCTGACAATCACTGAATTCAGAGGGGCCTTGGACTTTGTGAGAATCTTTTTGCTTGACAAATGCTCTAATTAATGATTAAAGGTAGCAAGGAGGCTCAGCACATGAAGCAGAGAGGGAGGAAACTGCCGGCATGATTAACAGCTGGTAAAAATATGGATTTGAAATAACTGCACTGTTCTCCATGTTCATGGCCTCTTTTTAATCATTCTATACAGTTCTTTTGATGACAGAAAGAGAACAGGCTAACTAAACTCACTGGCTAGCCTGAGATCTGTAGGAACCCATTTTGTGGCCTCTGATCAAGAGAAAGCGCTTCTCTAATGATTGTAGCAGGGAAGGAGCAAACAAAAATCACTCACTACCAGGTCAGGTCAGGGATTTACAATCCATGGCTATAGGACAGTTTAAATTCTCTGTAGGATACAAGCTCAAAAATGGTAAATCTGGGCCTCATTTTAATAAGTTCAAGAGTGAAACACAAAATGAACTTGCATTTCTGACTACTGAACAGGTCCCTGCAGGCATGTAGGATCTTGTATGACTGTAATTTGACTGCAGATGGAAAGTTACAGGCTTTCAGTTTTCTGATGTAGATTTTATTTTCCAAAATATAGTTTTCTTCTTAAACAACGCTCCTGAAATGCCCTTTTTCATGAATCTTGGTACATACCTCTGAATTCAAATGGGTTTCTCAGCCTGTTGGATCCTGCTGGCAGGGCAGTGATTTGTCTATGGACTTTATTCATTCTCCTGTGATTATTAATCAGCCAGTAACCACCTCAAAACTTCCTATAAGCCTCAGCAAACCATGACATTTACTTCACCTCTGAAGTGAAAGTTCTGAATAAACATGTCTTCACATCTTGTCCAGGAATTTAGGGCAGTACTGGAGAATGAGATGCAGAAAGAGGAGACAGTACAGAGAATAGTCAAATTGAAACATAACACTCAAAACCCCATGCTATGTACAGATATTATGGCTAACACTAAGACTTTTCTACTCTAAAGGTGGAAGCCATTTTAAAGGTGAAAGGCTTTTCATAGAAAGCATGGCAAGAGAAAAACCCTGCAGGACTGCAGGGAACAGGCGTTTGTGCTCCACAGTAGAGAGAAGCTGGAAAGAAAGAGAAAATAAAAGGTTGTAGGAGCGGAAAGTAAGAAAAAATAGGAGGAAAAGAGATGTGGACAACTAGAACAAATAAAAAGGGCAGTACAGATGCTTAAGAAGAAGATGAAAGAGGTATTTAAAAGGAAAACGACCAATAGAATTTTCCATTAAGAAAACTGAGTTATTTCCTGGTTCTTTCAAAAAATGGAACCTCAATAAGCATAGTTATTCAGAATCTCAATTTTTGTATCTCAGCCAAAACAAAGAGAAAAATTAGGAGCTGTGACAAAAATCACGTACAGGAAGCCAAAAATCTGAAAGCTTAGTTTTGGAGAAACTGAAGTGAAAGGAAATGTGCAGATATGATTTCTATTAAATTAGCTTGAAGGAAATCACACACAGCAATGGTGCAAAAATGACAGCAAGGAACCTGGGAATAGAACTAGAAGTAGAGAAATGGTAGTCATAATCAGCTAGTCCAAACAATTATTTACTGTTATTTCCCTCCAAAGTGTTGTTTTTCTTGCACACTAAATGTCCAAAGCACATCAGATTTATTACAAACTACAGTTAATTAATTTAGCACCCCTGCTAGAGAAACCAGTCTATTTTCCTCTGTGTCAGGTGGCCTCTCCAGTAACATACTCAGCCTTGGCATGCTGCCTGGCCATTCCCTAGCGTCTTGGAAATGTAAGGCAGGTGCTGCTCTAGGTTGAATCCGTTGATCTTATCTGCGTGTAAATAAGTAAAACATCAGAGGCAGCAAATGAGCCAAGAACGAAGCTGCGCTTGATAGTCGTACCTGGCATCTTCACAGTCTCTTGCAAAATGTATTCAACTAAGAATGGAAATGTGGATACTGAGCTGCTACAGTTGCAGTGCTTGGCAGTTTGCAAATCTCAGCCACGTTTGTTCTTCCCATATACATAAATACTATTGGATAAGAGATGGGACAGAGATCCTATAGTAGAATCTCCCTTACCAAAGGCAATGGGTAAACCTGTGAGATGAGAAGCCTATACAGGTGCTACTGGGTGCACCTGAGACCACAATAAAATGAACACAATGTCTGTGTCCAGTGCAGAGCTGTGTTCAGCTGAGCCTGGTATCTGGCTGTATTAGAGCTAGGCTGGCTCTTGCTGTCACTAGCATTCCCTAGTCTTCCAGAGAGGCTTCACTAATGCAGCACAGTGCTAGTCTGGATCTGGGTCTGCAGCTGCACCATGGCTTCAACAAACAAGCCCTGGAACCAGGAGCACAGGGCTGCAGTGCACAGGCAGTGGTTGTGCACAGCATTAACTCGGATCCAGCTTGCACAGGGCTGCTGTGCACAGCTGTACTCAGTCTCACTGCTTGTGGCTCTGGAATTTATTCCTGCACACTATTCCTGACAGCCCACTTGCTCCTGCCAGTGTGGCACAGGCACTGAGGGACTTTGAATCTAGGGTTTACAGTGGGGGCTCCATGCAACACAGATTAGCTCTGTGATTTCCAAGCCTCTCAGTGGTATGTCATTGTTCTCCACCTAAGCAATAATACGAATTGTATCAGAGCCAACTCCCCCTGCAGCCATACCAGAGATAAACTACAATCTGAATAATCCAGTCCCAGAAAACAGAGAGGTAACTGCACAGTCATGTCCATGGTATTAGTTTCTCCAAATTACAGCTCTGCAAGGCTAGGATGAGTGTGGAAGTGCAGAAGAAAGACTCAAAGGTGTCTTGAACTGAACATGGAAAAGTGCTTGTCTTCTACACTGTCATGATAAATCAGATATTTGATTATGAGTATTCTCAGGGGAAAAAGTAGGATGAGCTTCTTAAATCAGCTGAAATGTATATGCAGGAGATGCAGCTAAATGAAAAACCCCTCGAAGGGAATCCCGGGTACTCAAATATTTAGAGAGAACCAAAGTAGGTTTCATTTGCCTCCTGGATATAGTCACTTCCCTGGGAGAACATGGAAAACTGCAGGGGATAGCAGTAATCTGAAACATTCCCCTTCTTGGCGAACAAGGGAAAAAAGGAAAATTCCATTGAAATGAATATGTAACCAACCACTAAAATCAGCTCTCTTTGTGATTCTAAAGCATTTGAAGGAGAGCTGTATTTTCACTGTAACAGCATTAATAGATTATCCTGATTCTCTAATGGGTAAAGGATACCCAAACATCTGAGTCCCTGCCCCCAGAACTACTCGTTTCTTTTTTAATCCCTTTGATATTCTGAAGAAAGGACACAAAGGTTCTAGTGCAATTAAGCAAGAGGAAGACAGTGTTTTTAGTAGGAGTGACTAATGTACGCCCTGGGAATGATGTGAATTTAAGCCAAAGGAATTTTATACCTTCCTCTGACTTATCTCGTGGTGGAACTGCCCACGTGTGACCAAGACCTTGAAGCTCAGTAGGCACACTGTTCTGGAGTTCTGTGAGAATGGGGCACGAGCCTTCATTAACCAGTCTGCTTTAAGGCAGCAGTGTCACGTTTCTAAGATGTCTTCCTGAAGCCATAACCTCTCACTCTGTCTCTGTTTACTCATATTTGAAAATGAAAATACTGGCTCCAGCCTATCTCACTGGGGGTTCTGAGCCTGAATTAGCAATTATGAACCGTGATAAGGTCTCTGGAGAGCTGACAGAGCATAGTACTATAATCACTTTTCTGCTGTCTTAAATACTGGGTTTGTGTAAGTTGGTGTGTGAATATTGTGTTGCTCTGTTTTGGGGAGACAAAAAGGAGCAGAACAAGTCAGATATAGATTCAGAAATTCTTCTTTATTACTATATAATGAAGGGTAAAGGCATGTTGATTCTTTTGACACATTCTTCTGGTTCCCCTGTGCTAACACTGCTGAGGTTTAGAGACTAGAATTTTGATTGATACCTCTGTGCCAGTACTTCCTTTCCATGAAGAATCAATTGTTCTACTTAACATGAAGCAATAACCAATATGAGCCCAACATTTTGCATTTGTGGATAAGGATTCAGAATGAATGTTAATAGAAAAGTTCTGGTTAAAAGTCCCCGGCTTCAGTGAATACCCATTTCCTTTGTTATGTTCATGGCAACAAAAAGATGACTCAGGAACTGATAGGAAAGTATGACTGTTCCTTGAAGGGTACAAAAGTCAAGTACGTCCCGAGGGCTGGCAGGATTGGACCAGAGATATTAATTGCAAGATTCCTACCGGTCAGTATCTATCTTCATCTTGCTGCCAAGGCTTTTTGGAGGCTTCAGATTTTCTGGGGAGGTCAGATAAATGTTTTTTTCCTAGTCTGTGTGATGATGATGATGATGGGAGTTACTAATTATCCCTCCTGAGTTGCCAAGTGCCTTCACAGCAAGGTTCCATGCACTGGGATCATAGCCAGCCATGATCAGCATGAAACAGGTTTCAAACCACCAAGGTTAAGAGGTACAGTAAGCAATAGGCTAATCATGTTTCTTTAACAGGAAAAGAAACATGTTGTACCCAGTCCCATAGCAGTTCTCTCTCCAGCCTGCCTGGAAGCTTCAGCTCCTTATAAAAGCTCTGGAAGAACAAATCTTGGCCGCCATCTAATGTGATAGTGACACTCATATAAATGTAGTCTAGGTTGTCCATCTGCCACTTCTCTATTTATACATACTGCCCTTTTTCCCATATCCCACTCAAGCCCCTTTCTCAGAGTGAAACCAAATCATATTCCAAACTCCTCGAGCAGCTCAGGGGAACTGTTGGCCACCTTAGGCCACCTATACTCTGATATTAGTCCCTGATACTGACATTACTCAGTCTCATAGAAAATACTTCACCTTCACAAGTTGCTCTGGGTTTTAATGAGCCACATTTAAGCAATTCACCGTCATCAAAATCCCTGTTATTATTTCAGCTGTGCCTCTGAGATAAGGCAGGTGGTAAACAGATCCAGTTGGACAGCGGATTTGACTGCAAAAAGCATGCTTGTTCTTTGGAAATTTTATAGAGTGCTTGCTTGACTTGCCCTTTAGAAAAGCTTTGTTCTATTAGAGCTTCCTCTTTCCTGCCCACAGCTTCTTGTTGTCTACTGGAAGCAGCTGACAAAAGCATCACGTTCAATTTTTCCATGAAGAAAATGCTTGATGTTCTGCTTGTCCTTTATGTTGATCTGCAGCATGCACCCTTACAAATGTTTTTTTGTGGGTACAGAGAACAGCGACAGAGCACCCAGCCTGCTGCTGTTGATCTACCTGACCTATCTGCAACAAATTATTTACAAACTGAGTTTGAATTTTGTTTCTGAACAGAGAACAGCTTCTCACCTGGAGCTACTCACTGAGTATTTTGTGTAAAGAAATTTTAATAGAGGGACTGTACTGACAGCCATCACTGTTTGGTACTGTAATGTTTGCAATCTAAAATCAGATTGATATGGGCTTGTTCCATGAGGTCATGTAGCTGCTGGAAAATAGCTCACATCTAATATATTAGATATATTAGATGTATAATATATTCATCTCTCACAAACTAATCATTAGCCAATAATATGAGCATGACTTAACTATTCATTCTAAATGCAAAATACTCTTTGTTCCTCAGATGTGTAAGTTACACCAAAACAGCCACATTCACTGTCAGCTGCCATCTGTCAGGTGGTTTTGTAATGTGGATCCTTGAAAACAATTATTTTTCTACACTTGTCTTTTAAAAAGGCTGTTCTGTAGTGAGAGATGAGAGACATTAATCTAAATCCTTATTGGTAGATCTTGCACGGTAGAAAGACCTTTGTGAGTGGCTACACCCCAATACTGCTCAGCAGAGATTAAGAAAATCTCAGCAGAGATTTTCTCTGCCAGCTTCTTCATTAATGCTGTTCCCAACATGGTAGGAGGCTCAAGGTGGTTCCAAAGCTATTTTCCTAGCATGATAGTAGTGCCTTAAAAAATACACCTTATTGTTATGTGTATAATGCTCTTTCTTGTGAGAAAGATGTTGAAAGCAGCTAGAGGTTTCGTTTTCTGACCTGATCTCTAATTAGAGTGAATTCTTGGAAAAGAAAGGCTTCCAACATTGATACTTAGATGGAGATTTCTGAAAGATGGGACTACTTGTCAATAGACACTCCAGTTTTTCTGCTGTTGTGCAGTATTTTGAATGTTTTTGGTGCATTTGAAACATTTTCTGTTCTTACTATTTAGCACAGTTGCATTCATAACCCTCAATGCTGCATAGTATTAATTATAATTATGAAATTAAACAATACTGCACTATGTGGCCAGAAAAGGTTTGGAAGATGTTCCTTATACACAGATCAATCCCAGCAAGAAGCAGGATGACTAAAGCACAGCAAAGCTTGCCTAATAACTACAGCGTGAAAGTGTTCACAGAAATCCTTACAGATGAGTCCAGGAATAATACCAAATCAAGATGCTTTGAGACTAGATTCATAAGGATATCACAGTAAAGATTTAGCTGCTTTAAAGGGAAATTTTATTGAGTTTCACTTGTGCATTTACCTACAGAAGTCTTGACAAACGGGACCTTTCTTCTCCCTCACCCTGCTGTTCACTTGCTCCTGATGTGGTGGGATGAGTTGGCATTAGGGGCTGGCTTATCACCTGGAGTTTCCACTGAGCCAGTAAAACCATACCCCCTACAAACTTGCTCAGGAGGAGCCAGCAGTAGTCTGCTCTTCAGAAATATCTGTAATTGAAAAATGAATGAGTTAGAGATAAAAGAGAGTGCGTTAACTCTTCTAAGTAAATTATTTAAACTTGCAACCTGCTTCTATCTTTTCCATATGAAAAATTAATGTACCATGGGCCCTTTTGCATCTTCATGGTAAAAAAAAAAAATCATCTTTTATAGGTTTATTCCTCTTATGGGCTTTCCACAGCCAGTATCAGTATTTTGGCTATCAATCCTCAGGCATCTCTCCCCCATCCCTCTCCCCAGAGGGGACAATTCTGTTAATGAGCATCTAAGTATGAACAGAACAGAGCAGGCCCAGTAATCTCCAGAACATTGTGTGCAACTGAGAAAGAAAAGCTGAGTCAAAAATACTGTTCTTAATATTTGCAAAGAATGAAATGAGGATTTTTTTTTTTCCACGTGCCACACAGATCTTGCACTGGGCCTTAGACTGATGCTTGCTAAAAATCATGGCCAAAATCTTCAACCTGGTACATAAACTGGGCTGTTATTTTCAAATTGATGCAATACTTGAATAAAACCACCCTTATTTTCAGCGGTGCTGATCAAATGCCCCTCCAATTTCTTAATTACCCACTGGTAATTAAGAAATATCAGCACCTCTGAAAATCAAAACAGTGCTTAAATTTACAGCTCCTCTATTTGAAAATATCTCCCTGAGTCTTCATCTATTTAAATGGAAAACGGTGAAGCCAAGGGCACACGGTGATCTGGGCAGTTAATAATGTTCCTTGATATATAACAAATCAATGAAACTCCTGGGAATAATGGCATCAACTTAGATTTAATGGTTTCGTGACAGCATCACTTTTCCAACTTAAATGTTGGACACATGGCATTAGGGAAAGGTGAGTATTGCCATTCTCATCTTGGAGGAAGGGAAAGAAAGAAAAGGGGACAATTCCTGATTTCCCTGAATTGGCTTCAGTCACTCCTGAGCAACATCACAGATTTTTAGTGACCTGAAATGGCAGACTCCCTGATCTTTCTAGGACAGTCACACAGAGATCATCATTGCAAGTAGGAATTGATTCTCCTTTCCCTTGTCACCTGCAATAAGCATCTGACTCCTGTGTGAAGCATTAATTTTTCTAGCCCTGGAAATGCCCGTGCCTATACTTGGAGTCTTACTGCATCTGCCCTCACCAGTGGTAGCTTTCTCTTCCACATCCCCTGTGCTGGGTGGCTGTCTGGAAGAAGCAAAGCTGTAGTGTTTGCTCTTTTACTAGACTGCTCTCCTGGGCATTCCCACATCTTTATGGCCCCATGTTTCAGGGCCTTCTGCTTCCCCTCATTATTTATTTATTGCATTTAGCTGCTTATTTGGCTGACAGTGCACTTCCTGTCCTTGTGTACCTTGTCCCCACCAATGTTCCACATACATTTTAAATACAATTTTATTAAAAAACAAAAGCAGGTGAGTTGAGTAAGTTTGTGGAGACAACATCTCAAAAGGAAGATTTACCTGAGCTACAATATGAGCTTCACACTGTAATAAAAGTTGAAGCAATATTTAGTTTTGTTTCTTTTTGCAGAGAATCCCAAGCAAATGCTGCCTAACTGATGGGCAAGGAAGGATTGAAGGGAAAGCCACCTACAAACTGCTTAATGCTTTTTGATATCCACATAATGCTGGCTTATATCCACCAGCCAGAAGGGCAATAGTGACATATTAAGGTTGACATTGTGAGCTTAATGCAATCATGTATTTTAGGGTTTACTATTTTGTTCTAGCATGCTTAGTAAATACAACTGAAAAAAGCAATTTGGGCATTTTGGGTACCAGGTCTAATTTTGCTTTAAAAACTGCTGGGGAAAGTTCTTGTCTCTGTAGAGATGGATAATCTACAATGGCCATCTATTTCTTTCCTTAGTATCAATAACGTGAAGCGTGTATTGAGCATTGCTTTGTGAGAAACCCTTTGATATCTTTGTTAAACATTGTCCTTTGCTATAGCTTTATCTCTAGCAACAAATCTGGTGCGTTTTGTACGGACAGAATAAACGATAAAAACAACTTATTTCATTGAAAGAGACCATTCAAACTGGAAAGGAGAATGCTTGTTCCAGGCAAGGTGGTTTATCTGTGGTTTATCTCTGGGGAGAGGCACCTCGTTCTGCTCAGATACCCGGTGAAAGGCACGGGCCCGCACTCCTCGCCCGCGCCTCCTCCGGGCACACGGGCGGCATGCCCGCATTCCCGCATTCCCGCGGGAGGCACCGCCCGCCCCTCACGGCGGAGGCGCCGGGGGAGCAGCGCTCCCTCCCTGGCCTCCACACCCGCGCTCCGAGCCGCCCCCCGCTGCACTTCCAGCNGGGCCCGCCCTGCCGGCGGCACAGCAGGGCTCAAGCCCCAGGGCTGTGAACCGTGTCAGCGCGGCTGCGGCCGGGACCGTGCTCCCGGTGGGGGTAAGGGGCAGCGCGGAATGCCGGAGGTGTCCGCCGCCCGCTCCGCTTGGCGTGGTCAGTCGGGCTGCTCCGCAGCCGCACCTTACGATCTGTAACTCGTATAATTTGATTTGACGGTAATTCCATCGTTGTTATGTTTATTTTCAAGAGAGGTGCCCTCTTATTCGTTCGGTTTCTGCCTGTTTTCCTGCCTTTTCCAATCGTGTTCCATGTGTTCTGTGCAGTTCTTGGGGCCCGCCGTGCATCGCGGCTCCCGGGGTGTCAGTCGCCCCAGGAGGACAGGGGTCTGGACAGGACCTGCTCGTCCTTGCCTAGGTAAAACCACTATAGTCTTACCTGAAATCTCTTATTTCATTGTAAGATTCCAATGAAAGGAGTTTTCGGCTTCCCATCAATTGAGTTTTGTACCTTTTTCCCCCCAAGTTTTTCCTTTTAAAAACAACTTGCTGTGTTTCCCTTCAGGTATTCGTTTAGTTCAAGGAAAGCTGATAAGTACAGCTTCATTATATCAGTTTCTAGGAGATAGATACCAAAAACAATTTAGCACAATAAAGTACAGCACTTTAAATGCCAAAATGTTTTATTTTTTAATAATTTCTCCTTGGAGCTGAATCTGAAACCTGTATCAAATCCCACTTGTGTTTCTTGAATGGGCTGTAGGGAAAGCTGGGTATACCAACATGACTTCCAGAACAGTATTTCAAAGATGCTTTGAAATTACTTCCAGGATAGTGTTTCTAGAACAGTGATCCACAAGACAGATCTTACCAGTAGGAAGCTATGAGTGGAAGGGTTCATCATCCATCACATCTCTTTTTAGAGCTCAAGTGTTTAATTAGGAAATGTTTGGGATATCATCTGGAGTCCTTTACTGAGCAGAGATGCCTACAAAGAGAGCTTTTATTTCTTCCTTAATGAATCCTCATTGTAGGAGATGAGATGAAGGCACCATCTTGGTATACAACATCTTCGGTCAGAGAAACTGCAGCAAGTGAGAGATTGGTCTCTTTGCAACCTCACAACTTTCCAAGTCACATCTCTGTCTGCTCCCAGAAATACTCTAAGCCTGCAGTTTACAGGGAGAGAGGCACAGTACTTGTTACCTGTGTCATCATCCAGAAAATAATACATGAGGAAAGAAAATTTGGCTCACACATGAAGTACTTCAGTTACCTGGGTGTCCAGAGTTCTGATCCCTGCCTCAGAGAACATGTAGTTATTTTACCAGTTATTAGTGGTCCCTGGAGTAATGCTTAAAACTGAATGCTGCCTTCTGTCAGGTGCATATTTTAAGTCCTCAGGTGCTCTGTAAAAGCAGACCATTGCCATCAATAGGCAACAGCTGAGTGAAAGCTGTGGATTAGTAGTCTGGGATCTTGATACCTTATACCTAGAACCCAACTATGTGGCTTTGTTTTCCTCTATAAAAATAATCAAAGAAATAATGATTTGATCCTCTTTTTCAAGATTTCCTGTAAATATGGATGTTTCTGCATACATCTGAATGGTAAGATGATTTCTATTTTTTTTCAGTGATACAAACGGCTGCTTTGGAAATAATAAGATCATTAAAAAAATCATGTTTTAATGTCCTAATCATGCCAGTGTGCGAGCACAGTGAAAATTTTAGGATGGAGATTTAAAAACTAATGAAAAAATTATGTAAGCATACACATGTGCCAGATATGGAGATAAAAGTTACAGGAAAAACTTCTAAAGTCAGATTTGCATATATTAACTTTGTAATTGTATGCACAACAGGCAATTACACAAGAGTTAATAAAATAATAGTAATAATGATTTGTACTAGGTAATTGAAATTTATGAAGCAGTTTTGGTGTCTCTAATAAAGCTGTGATGTCTTCAAGTAGAGCTAATGAGTATGATGGAAATGACTAGCATGAATAAACTTAATTAATGTTGCATTTGTCAAACAAAGATAGTAAAATATTTTTAAAGTTGTCTGAATATTAGTATCCTGATTATATAAATGGAAAACTGAGGTAGGAATGCAAGTCACACTTCGATTTGCTTTGCAGCTTAAGTCAGAAATGGGATACTACAGTCTTTCATATAAACACCCTTTTCTCCTACTCAGTAAAATCTTGGCTGCTCTTTACAAAAACCATGTAAAGTGCTGGTGTGCTTCAGCATTACATCCATGCCTGGGTCATGTTCCCCAAACCAGTGTAACATTTAGCTACTCGATTTCTTTTCTCATGTTTGCACCACTTTAACTGTACCTGTTTGTTACTCTTGAGTTCAGGTGTGTATCCATTATTCTGAAGGAGTAGCCTGATAGCTTTGGGATCAGGGCTCACTTTTAAAAATACTGGCTTTGTGCTTAGGGTTTACATTAAGGTTAGTTTCTTTATCTTCCGTGCTCTAGGATGTAGTCTGCACTTGATAGCCAGTGCTTTTTCACACCAAAAAAAAAAATCTGTGTGATTTGCAAGTCAGGTCAATACCATCAAATAGAATGGTCCTTCCTTTATGTGTTTTGTGGGGGTTTCACCTGGAGAGAAGACCTTTATGCTGGGAAGGGTTTGCTTTTCTTTATGTTCTTGCTTCATTGCAATGTCAATCTCCTAAGAAAGTACGTTTACTGTAGGGTAGGATGAGACAGTAGAAAATGGATTTTTTCAGCTCTCTCTTGACTGATTGCCTTACTTTTTCTTGCTGCATAAAATTACAGGATTGCAATGGTACGGATTATTGGTGGTTTGGGGGATGCAATTAGGAGGAAGAGGGGCAAACCCCAGAAATGAGGTAGTGGAAGAAGTACCAAGTGAGTCAAACTGTTGTTGAGGTGTGGTGTTAGTAGTTGGGAGCTCTGCTGTCAGCAGTGAGTAAGGACTGCTGGGGGCACAAAAGTCATGAGTCAAGGTAATGTGTATTGGCAGAATTACGTATCAGTGCTTTTGACTAGATAGATAGAATTAGGTTCTCTATTTCCCTTCTCTCCCATTCCTTCCTTGCCTCCAGCTGAGCTCCTAATGGAAATACTGGGGGGAGGGGAAATGGGAAACAGCAGAAGGATGTTTATTGCTGCTTGGTAGGAATGTAAATTAGGTAACTAATGATGTGCATTGAATAAATGCATTTTGGTTTTTTTGTCTTACTTCTTAGCGCAGATTGCTACTCACAGCCTGCCTCTGCCCTTCACTCACACATAAGCATGTGCAAATTTGACCTTTTCCTAGGAAAGTATCACCAAACTGAGTCTTGTTTATGAGCATCTTCCCCTTCTAAAGGAACCAGAAGTTTCTCCAGTCAGCCATGACATGGCAGATCTCCACCAACAGGTGTCATGTTTATGACTACAATGCAATGTGGCAATGATGGGTCTGGTTGCCAAAGCTCTGGGAACCATTCTTCCTTTTGAAAGTAAGAAGGTGGGATTTTGGAAAATCTGTGAAAGCAAACAGAATGGTGGTGCTCCTCCACACCCTTTCTTTTGGGGTGTGTGTGTGTAAATTCTGAAATGTCCCTGAGTGTGGGGCTGACTGATGTTCATCGCCTCCAAATGGGCATCACACCAGGAGAGACAGTCTACAAGTAAAAGTGCCAGAAAGCTTCACAGATGCACCTCTTTCTTAAACTGCAGTTCTGGATGGAGTTTGAGCTGGTACGAAGTGGGAATGTTCCACATTTTCCTCAAGCAAGAGGAAGTAAGAGGAGGGGTTCAATGTTATTTATTACTGGGCATGCTGATTTTGGCAAATGACAGAAAAAGGAAGCAAAGGGGTGATGGCCTTAGGTGAGATCAGCTCAGGTCTCTTGTGCTGAGGAGCTAAGAGAATAATTGGACTGACACAGGCAGTAAAAATGAGTGATGCTATATGTCATGCCAATTGACCTTGGAATTTAACCTAGGACATTGCCAATTTAACCTAGGAATGAGGAATAGTAGTTCAGCTATTTCTGAAAACCAAAGGAACCATCAAAGAACTTTCCATAGGTATAGATTGGCAGTCTGCATTGTACATGGACATAATTCCTGCTTCAGCTGCTTTATGTTTGGTGTAGAAGGTGTTGTGACCCAGTCCCAGAGTGCAGTCTCATGTCTGAGTTATGTCACACAGCCCTTTGCAGCTCACCTTTCTGATAATTGAATGTTCACTCTCATTGCGTAGGATTCTGTTCTTGTCTTGCTAAATAATCCAGTTTGTTTCCACCCTAACGTCACTGGCCACACTCGAGCCATCCATGCTGATCTGTACAGGAAACTGGGGCAGGGTCTTAAGAGCTGGGAGACTGTCTGCTGAAAGCTGCTTTGCTCCATTTGGTACAAAAAATTGCAAAATACATACAAAGCCTTGTCTGTGGCCTGCAATGTCTGTCTTCAAGAAATAATAAAGAAGATGGGTGACTGCTTTAAGGCAAAGCTGCAAAAACATTTTGCTTGATTTTTGGTTGATTGACATTGGTGATTGTTTTAAAAATCTTTCCCTCCACTTCCTTGTTTTATCTTTCCACTCTTGTTTTGTCCTTACGCACAGGCTGACCCTGAGAACTAGGGATTATCTGCTAGGGTGGTAAATCCAGCTCCTTCTTGTGCCACTCTCATAATTCTCACTGTCTCTCTGAGGATCACTCAAGCAGGAAGGTGTGAAGAGAAGTACTGGTGAGAAGGTGTGAACAGAGGAAAGACTTGCAGTAACAAAGATGCTTTGGCACAAATAGTTATGATCTTTTCGTGCTTGGTTCATTTCTTCCTAAACACCCAGGTCCCTGAACTGTATTCTCTGGACAGCATGTCACTTAATTATTTTTCACTGGATGGAAAAAACTATAATTCCAGTAAATTAAAAATAGAGCTGCAAATGGGTTTGGTTTGATCTCTGTGGTGTCTGAGGCAGAGGAACAAGATTAATTCTTGCAATTAGATGTTAATTGATGTCTGAGCATGTCTATTCCTAGAAGCAGCAAGACCACGTATAGCATAACCAGCACCATTAAAACAGCATCGCCTTCCCTCTGTGCTCAGCAAGTGCAGAACAGGAGGAGGGGGGAACTCACATCTAAATAGAGCAGTGGGGGATGCTGTGAAATGAGCAGAAACTTGTGATGAGGGAGAGGGAGTGCAGCCGCCTCAGATGGTTGAGAACTGGTGGTTAAATGCACAGGGTATTACAGAGCTGTGGCTTTGTTTGCTAAACCTACATGGGCTTTATTTTCATTTCTTTGCTGGTCAAGTCTGCTTGAGATTCACATCATAAGCAACTACAAAGGTTTATTACAAAGTGATGAAATATGTAATAAAGAAAAGAAGAAAAAAAAACCCTCAGAAATTTTCTTTGGCCTTTGGAAAACCATATACTAACAATTTTGATTAAATGGAATAAGAGGTCATTGAATCTGGTCTTTTACCTACTGTGTGTAACAGCTTCAGCTACATCCATTTCAATAATGAAATTCTGTTCCTGTGCTGCCTGTGCCTTATATATAAAGCACCATGCACTGTATATATTTCATTTTGTTTCCATTTTACAATACAGTAAAAATCTTTTTCAACTAGAATAGATGCTAGCCTTGGATACTGAAGTGCTGAATAGAATAATAAATCCTGTGCATCACTAGCTTGACTTTCATCTAAGAGTCTGAAAAAGCTTTATAAACATCAAGTAATCTTTCCGGCGTGCCCATTACAACTGGAGAGTATTACCACTGCTCTGCAGCTATTATTATTATTTTGTATCATTGCATCTAAGAGCCCCAATCAGACTCAAGACTGTACTCGGTATGTAATGAAAAGTTAAGCCCTGTCCCAAAGACCTTTGAACAATTATTAAAAAATAGAGGGATAGGAGCCAAAGTAATGCAGGATAACAGTAAAGGGGGGCAAAAATTTGCAACTTTGGGGAGTGACCAGTGTGGGAACAGCATGATCCATCCAGCCATTGTCATGTATCTTGTGGGCAATGCACTGAAGATGAGACCTGAAGAATTTTCTCAGTGACATTGTAGATTTTACTGTATGACTACTTTTGTGTTTAAAGGGCAGCACAGGAAGAGCCTGAGGCACATTTGACTTGATGAGCAATTAAGTTGCCTCAACATTAGGACAAAAATCTGCAGAGTGGAGGTAACTGAACTGTGAAAGAGTAAAGGCTGTTGCATTATGTGAGGCAGTAATGTAAATGCAACCAGTAGGCTGAGGGAAAGAGGAAAATAGCGGCCAGCCCCTTGCCCTAACAGAGGTGACAAATGGAATGTGGATAGACCTCACTGTCCCAACACCTTGTGATAATCTCAGCTTTGTATTTCTGTTTCCAGACATACTTAATGAGGAGTTTGCAGCAGCAAAGGAAAGCACAAACACTGTACCAATGTATGTAGAATATTGTACTGTACAGCCTGGTCACCTGTGGCCAAACCAATTAAACCACAGCAGGCGTGGAGCGAGCTCTTCTGTTGATTTTACATCTACAGAAGCAGTTTTAGGAAGCAGTGTCTGGCATACTGAGGCTGTGCAGCGATTCTGTGTCACTCAGGATTACCCTTGCATTCTTTGTGTACTCTATCAAGCGGGGCTTTCACTAGTGTTTTGGGGAAAGGAGACACTTCCTTCTCCTAGCCCAGAGCCAGTTAACAACTGGGCTGCAGTGGTCAGAGCACCCCCTACATGGGCAGTTAAGAGGGGGTGAAGTGCATCTAGGGCATGATTTCTTTATTGCTAAGCTGATAAAAAATATGCTGAATGTCTCTCAGTTTACAGCTCCTCTACTGCAGCAAAATTGCAGAGCTAACAGGGGTTTCATACTTTCCATCTTGGGTCTCTCAAGATGCAGAGTCTGATGAAGAGTTACTCATTTTACCCTGAGATGTGTTCTCCCACTTCAGAGATGCTCATGCCCAGTTCTTACCAAAGGCAGAGATCACACCTCTGACTGCTCCCAGCTGTTGAGTACAGAAAACACCTGGGAGAGGAGAGTGTTTGTGATTGCTGTGTGCAGCTGCTGTTGGACTGAACCTTTCCTTGTTTATTTTCACCCTGTGACCCCACCTCTGTTTTTCTCATTTGTTTTCTGATCACCTGACTGTTCATGGGAAAGCTGAAGCAGAATTTGCTTCACAGTCCAAATCTAGACAGCAGTCTGCTTTTTTTGAGTAGATTGTCTCTACTGTCAGTCTCCTTTCAGCAGTTCAGACAGGTCCATCCCTGATGCAAGAGTACAGACGTGAAGAAAGCCATACCATTGAACAGATGACTGTCTGTAGAATATAAGCACCAGTCTCAACAACAAACCACCACCAACAAAAGACCCTCAGAGCCCTCATGCTGCTTCTGCCAACCAGACTGTGGGATCCCAGGTGCTTCTTAGGTTCACACTGCTTCTCCTATCTCCACATGACCCGGGACTCCAGCAGGCTTCCTTCATGCCATGACTGCAGCTCGTGCTTCCATGGGGACAGGTCATTAGCCCAGGTTTGGTAGCCTGCGCCCCTTTGCCATTCCACACCATTCCTGCTGGCAAACCTTACTGCTGAGATCTGCCTCAGTGCCTGCAGCCAGTGAGGTGGGCACTACATGAACCTGCTGAAATCTTTTTGCAGGTGTTTGTACTGTTCCTCTGCATCGTCAGTGGGCTGGGGTGGCTGCTGTGTCAGACAGTTGGGGTTCCTGAATCCCGGGCAGTGAATCTCTGCCTCTATTGTGTAAAATGTGTATGCTGGAGAAACGCATCTTGTGAAGTCCATGCTCCTTGCATTCTGCCGTGTTATCCCTGGCTTTAATCTAGAATCCCAAAGACTTTGTGGTCTAGGGAGATGTCTTCTAACCCAAGGATAATGGTCCATGGTATAAACATGAGGCTGTGCCTTGAATGTTTCAAGTTAGGGTGACTTTGAAATACTGGCTGTTGAATCCTTCTCTTCCTGACTAGAGACCTTCCAGAAAGCTATTTGATGTGTCTGGGATTTGCACAGGTGAAGGAAAAGAGAGATGATACTTTGGGTGACTGCCCTCTAACATCACTAAATGTGGTATTCTTTTTGTGTGTCTTGTTTCCCCATTCTAGTACACATCTCCTTGTTGGGCTACAATATCTGTGTCCCATTCTGATGCAGTGGGATTTCACAGCCATTGTAGTGCCAGACTGTTGTCATGAGCAGTGCGATATCTTGCAGCTGGTCTCTTTGAAGACGTCACTGGAGTTGAGGATCCAGCTCAAAGGCAATCAGTCAAGCTGGAAAAAAGACACTGACGGCACAGATCAGAGTAGCATTTTGATTGGCATGCTGGCTGTCTGCCACAGGCTGTGATTCTGCTAAATGTTGTCAGATAATGCAGGTTCAAAACTGGTCAGTTCTTATATGGGAGAATGCTGAGGGAAAAGCTTGTGCTGCAAGGAGTGTAGTTCTTTGATGGAGGAGCTGGCATTCCTCTGTCTTCAAGGGCGATCAGCACTTTGCTGTGATAACAGGGGATGTTGTCCCTCTGGAAGTGCCATCAGTCATGCACTACATGAAAATTGCATCCGGTTTATGCTGCACTTAAAAACTTCCCAAGGCAGTGAGAATCTTATTCTGCATGGCCTGTTCAAATTTTCATGTAAACAACTTCAGTGCTGCCTCCCTAAAACTACATTCCTGTGATAACAAATGTTTGAGGTACTGTGTGTGAAGGCCTGTGTTTGCAAGAGGAGGAGAATGCATGTGAGGAGTTACTGAAGTGCTGGTGACAGATGGTAACTTAGTACAAGATTTTAAGCCAGGCAGCATGGAAGTGGTTTTACTTTGCATTCATAATGGGTTAAGGGCACACCGTAGCCTTGGCTGCTGCTGCTCAATGGACAAGCTCTGATCCACTGTACACCACAGTAACTCAATCACTTGCAGCTCCATTCAGGATGGAGACTAGAATCTCATTTGAAGATGATTGGGTTTTTTCATGTCAAAGAAATGTGCAGTGTTGCCAGTGTGCTCAGAGAGATAGTGATGAATCTCTCTTTAATCCACACATTTGATGATTTTCCTGTGTGAAGAGGATTGGGCTTTGTTTACCTCTGTGTAGGCAACTTAGCAGGAGAAGAATGCTCTTCATATTAGAGACTTTGTTTTTTGAAAGGACAAATTGTTTGTGATTGGGGCTCTTTGCAATTGAGGCTACATCTAGCAGTAAAATTTCAGTAGTAGAGTGAATGTTGGGATTTTTCTAGTGTAAAGGATAATGAGATGTTCTGATGCCTTATATCATCTCCAAAGGGCAGATCTCAGATGCTTGTGCATTCTAAATGCCACATGAAGCATTTCACTGCTCTGATCAGGAATTGTTTGGCACCAAGGCTTTGCGTGGGATTTCTAATACTTCTTTGTTGCATTTAGACTTTGGTTTGACTGCAGAAACTCCTAGCAAATACTTCTGATGATGCTTATATTAGCATTTTTGCTGCCTTTTAAAATCTAAGATGAAAAAGAATGTAATGAGCTACCTAATCTGTGCAGTACTTGCTCTCCCTTTCTTACATGCAAGAAGAATTGCTCTTTTTTCCTTTTGCCACTAATTGACTTCATCTTCCCTTTATGCTGCTGAAGTTAAGATACTGCTATGCTCTTTCAGCAAGGAGGAAAAATGGCATGTACAAGGTAGGTCAGCTCAGCTACCACTGAGAAATAGGTACTAATTACACTGATTTTTCACCTGCATCTTAAATGACAGAATTGCTTGAGAGACAGAGGGTGGGGGCCAAGATTAACCATTGTAACCAAACTTGTGTTTGAATGGAAAATCTTTTGGCTAATTTTTTTGCCTGCTGGGTGCCTGTTTTACAAAGCCATTAAATGATTCCAAATGAGAGAAAAGAGCCTAGCCAACATATGCCACCTCAGCTGTCTTTGAATGGTGAGAGGAGATAATGATAAAGGGGTGCTGCATTGCTGTAATTAATGAAAGAAGGTACGTTTTTTTTTGCTATTCAAAAAGCACTTTGGTTCAGCATCTGAATTGACTTGTGCAGTTTGACTCTAGACTTCTGGAATTCTGATCTCAGTGAAAAGGTACTGGAGAAGACAGAAATAGAAGAAATTAGGAGCCAAAGCCTTCTCCACGTCACTAATTGAAAATGTCTGTAAGCACTGAGCAAGCCCACAATTGCTGCTTAAGCTACTGCATGTAACAGCTATGGAAATTCTCAAAGCATGTAGATATAAAACATGTCGGCAGCTGAGAAAGGAAGCTGTTAAAAGGGAGAGCATTTTAAAGACTTTTGGATTCAAGGTTCCCACACCTCATTTAAAAGCAAACAAACATAACAATAGAGCTGTTATGCAAACCACGTGCCTCTGATTGCTGCACAGTGTCGTCAACACGTGCCCTTTCCATTCCACAGTAAAGAGCAGCCACTCAGAATAAGCAGGGCCACTGCACAGGTTTTCAGGCCATCTGTCAAACAGTGCTCACCCGCCCATCACTGGAGACCTGGAGTTACCTCTGGGCTCATGCAGACCTGCTGTTATCTCAGTTTCTCTATTACTGTCATTTGTTGACATCAAGACATGGAGGTCATGGAAGATACTATTTACGTGACTAAAACAAATGCTACCTTATTGGCAGCTGCCTTCTGTCTGGATTTTTCTTTGTAAAAGGAAGAATATTGTCTTCATAGCTCTTCAAAGTATAATTTTAAGTTGCCCACAAAATCTGACAACAAAAAATCCAGGTTTAATACTCTGAATTAAATTTAGCAAGCTCATTTTTCCCAGCTTTCCTGTTTATTCTAAATGACTTTTTAGTTATTCTTGGCTGCAGGAAATCCATTATCTAGGGTGTACAGTAATGCAGGTTGGGCACATCAGCTGAGCTGTCCTAGTTCTTGTACACTGTTCTTGTTCTTTGTTTAGCAGAAGCAGGTGGTACCAGATGCAGGCCTTTGCAGCAAAGGGTGCAGCTGCTTAGTTTGTTCCCTTTGTTTCTCATGAGGTGTGTTGTAGTGGAGTAGCAGTGAGGAAGAGCTGCCTGTGTGTCTTGCAGCTGCTACACAAGGGTGAAATATTGCTGGAAGTACTTGTATTTTCTCTTGGGGGTGGTGGGGGGAAAAGCCATTCTTCTCAGCTAGAAAATCTTCAGCAGGAAAGATCAGCAATGTGGGTAGGGAAACTCTAACAGAGAGAGAGAGTCCCTCTCTTTTTCCGTAAGAACAGGGTGATGAGAAAGGGGGAATGTGCTCTGAAACTCTTTTATTGACTGCCTTACCAAGCAAATCTCAGTTTTTTATCTATTTGAAGAAATGGCTTATTTTAGAGCCTAATAAACTAGAACATCTCCTGGTTTAGAGATTGAGAGATTCTTGGTGTACTTTGATGTGCTTATCTGAAAGAAAAGGTGGGGAGTTGTTCCACATGAATACTCAAGCTGTTTCAGGGTTCTGTCACAGTCTATTTTTCTTCTCTCCTTTTACTTTAATTGGACAAATGGAAAATAATGAAGAAGGTACAGAGAACAGGCTACCTGGATCGATAAAAATGTCAGTTTGGCCGCATCAATGTAACAGGCAGGGCTAATGTAATTTGGCTAAATAAATGAGTATGTTTTGTGGAGCATTGTGGTTGTCTAGCGTGCTTTAAAAGCAAAGATAACAACAGAGCTCAGCAGCTGGCAATCAGTGTGGCCTGGTGATCTTAGAGCAGAAGAGACTTTGTCCGGTTTTCAGCAGGAAAGGGTCTTTATGCCAAAGCACTGGCTCTGCTGGGGCCAGAGGAGTGCTATGAGGCTCAACAGGACAAGGCTGGGCATGGTTTACCTGACAAATGGCAATTCTGCCAAATATAGGAAACAACCCAAGGTTTTGCTGAAGTCTGGTCAGTGTTGCTGCTGTCTTTGTGGCATTGTGGCAGTACTGTGTTGATACTGAGGTGCGGAGCACTGTATGGATATTAAATCTGCAGTCAGGAGATCTGAGCACTGGCTGTGTCCAAGACCCACAGATTAAATTGGAGACAAGTACAGCCTAACTGCTGGCCAGGTCTGCAAGCCAGCTTGAGCAATGCCTTTGCAAAGCAAGCACTGCATGCTGAGCAATGCCCCAGTGAAGTTCAGAACTGCTTTTGCATCTGTGTGGAGGGATGGTCAGTGCCACCAAAGCTACCCAGCTGTTTGCTGTGCCCTCAGGGTGGCTGCCTCTCTCCTCGCATGAGAGCCCCTTGTTGCTAAAAGAAGTGTTTCTTCTTTTGCTTGCTTTATCTCCCACGGCACTTGAGCAAAATTCCATATACTGTGGTGTTGTAACACAGCTGCATAATGCTGTGCATTTGATTTCAGTCCACAGAACTGCTATTAGCAGTACCAAACTAAAACTCTTTATGAAAGGTGACATCGTGTCACTTAGTCTTTGCTGCCTAAAGAGATGGCAGCAAATGTGTTTTCATGGCATTGATATTTGTTGGTTTTCTTTAAAGTTCTATTAGCCCAGAAATGTACAGAAGTCTTGTGCAATTTCTGTGATGCTGCAGCATTCCCAGAGAGGTTTTCTTTAAATACTGGTGGAATTGGGAGGAATCTTAATGGTCAGGATAATAATCAGGAACTTCTGGTTTATCCAGGATCTAGTTTCATTCCAGCTAGATACCAGAAGTTTTCGTAGTTATTTGGTCTCTTAATTCTCAGCTTTAGTTCTCAGATGTGAAATGCGGGAGTTCAATACATTTTGTCCACTTATTAATACAGATGTGAAATTGGAGTGCTACCAAAGACCTGATCTGTGAGGGAGGTAGCCATGTGAGATGGGGAGAATTTCTACTTTCAAGGTTGCTGAAACAAGAACGAAAGGAAAGTCCTTTAAACCCTACCCCTCAGGTTCTGGGTCAACAATGCTCATGTTCTTCTTCAGGAGCCACATACTGACTTTATTTATTTTTAGGGTGACACACTTATTTTACTTTCTGCTACACACAAGTTATTCTGAAATGAATACTGACAGACAGCCTCTTAATAGCCTGTATGCAGCACTTTTTTGCAAGTATTTCTGTGCTTTACAAATTGGATAGCACACTTTGATCCCTCTCCCAAAGGGCAAATACCTGTGGGAGGAATCCGACACATTTACAACATCGAAAGCAAAATCAAACACCCTCTTAGTGTGGGAAAGAGGAGAATAGTACTCCAGCTAACCTTAGGAAACTTGAATGGCTTGTAAGAAGTCAGTGTAATGTAGAGCCCAGTCACTCTGGCTAGTGACCTGTCCTTTCAGTAATTTTCCATGTCTATTTGTTTTTCATTTCTTGTGAAAATGAAATACTGAGTCAAAGCATTAGTTCAGCATGGAGCCAGCTATTTTATGTCGCACCTTGACATTGTGCAGTCACTGATGCAGGGCTCAGCTTGAGCAGAGAATGAAACTCTGGCAGAGAGATTTACTGTTCCTGTTCCTGAGGAACAGTCTTGTACCCAGAGGTCAGGTCACTGACTAAAACTTGCTTGTGCAGGAAGCTCTGTGTCCAGAATGATAAAATTGGCACTGTCAGCTCACTAAACAGAGGCTGGTTCTTGCCAGTTTTTAAAAACAGCAAAGCAACTTCCCTTGTTGTGTGTCAGGAGGACATTCCACCCAAGTTTTGCATCCCATGCCATCCGCACCAAACTTTCCAGTACCATCAAATACCGAGCCACCACTGCAACCTTGGACAGCAGTTGGTGAGATGTCAGGAGGTTTGTGTGGAGCACGTGCATCCCTTCACTGACCTTTGCTTGACAGACGTTCGGGACCTGAAACAAGATTTGGAGAATAGGGAGAGGGACGGTTTCAAAATGGCCTTCAGTCCAAAGCAGCACAGAGTTCTACTTTTTCCTTCCTCTTCGAGGGCTTTTGGTCAGGCATTTGCCAGTGCTGATCTGCCACTTGTCTGAGGAGAGAACGTGGATGGATGTTATTGCAGAGGAGCTCTTAAACCCTTTCTACTGCTGGAGGAGAGGGTCTGCAGAGTACAGGCAAGTCATGGCCAAGAGATGTAGGGGCAGAGCATGGAGCTCACACAGGAAGTGCCTTGGGAGCTCCAGCGCTGCACGATCGCTGTACTGACAGTCGCTTACACATTGCTGCCCTTCTGTCCTGCCTACCAAAGTCAGTGCAGCAATGTCACAGTGACTTCTCTCCACAGTAGCAGGGGGTTGTACCCTTTTCTCTGCACAGAGGCTGGTGCACAGGTCTCAGCCTGGCCTGGCCAATCTGAACTTGATGCTGCCTATGACTTTGGACTGACAAGGGACTTGTATCATGATCACACCATGGATGGTGTTTCTTTTGCTGGTTTGGCATAGTCAGTATGGGCAAGCCCAGAAACGGAGCTTGATTCTTTTACATGGCTTGGTGTGGACTGTAATTCAGTATCAGAGCCGGCTACCACATTCAGATAAATTTGGGGTAAGTGGATACTTCAGAGCCCAGTATTACTTCTCTGTCCTTGCCAAATTACATGAACGAGTTGCTGAACTGCCTGCAGGTGAAGGCTACAGTTTGTCATCTCTGAAGAAATAATGCGGTGTGAGATTCCACTGTGTCATAGGCCATCACAACTCAAGGAATGTCACCAGGTTTCATATTTTCAAGGAAAGATCCTTTTTATTTTGGGGACGGCTATGTGCAGTGTTTAAGTCTTAGTTGGCTTGGCACCTCACAAAACAAAGGCATTTATTATGCTTCTCCATAAGACCTTTGTGTCAGCAGAGCAATAACACAAAAGATGTTTAGAGCAGCATTGTGTAAACCCATTAGCTGCTGCAAACCTTTGAAGTTCAGCCGCCTTTGTGGACTGTGAGAGTTGGTGTGCAAAGCTTGTGCTTCTGTTTGTGTGGCTGTGCTGGCACAGGCAAGGCCCCAGTAGTCACGGATAATTCATATGGAACAGAAGCATGGCATGAGGAATGTGCCTCTGGCTGGAGTGAGCGAGTCACTTTATCACTGAGGCTTTTTTTAAACTGAAGACTGTTTACCTGGCAGCTCTCAATTAACATGCTGATGAAATGTGTGCAGAAGTTTATACAGGCTCAATGAAAAAATCTGCTACTTTAAATTTGCCTGTTTTCTTCTATATTTAGGGGATCACCCCCTTAGCCATGTGCCCCAAAATAAAGGTTAAAAACTAGACATTCTAAGGCTTAATGCTTTCATTCTTCTCACACGCTTTGGAGTAGCAGTTATCTAGCAATGGAATTACACAGTATCCACAAACTGTAGTTCACAGTTAAGCTCTCTCAAACAGAAAATTACACCAAGAAATCCATAAACAGTAAGAACAGCAAGGGTCAGACTGTCTTACTGTGAAGAATTATATGGTGTGGGAGGCCTATTGCCTTTTGTTTTTTTCATCTGCTAATGCCCCAATCTCAGCTCCCATGGAGCTTTCTGAGAAATCAGAAATGTAGTGTTGTGTTTGAAATGCATTGCAGTATTAGAATTCTATTTTGGTACACTTTACACAAAACTGTGTAATCCTTATAGTAGATATTTAACTCTGATTCAATGTTTTATCTGCAGACTGCTCTCAAAATGATGGATCCTCCTTGCCTTTACTCTAGAAAGATGCTGGATGTTGGCTGAGGGAAACTGATCTGTGTTGATGTTAAATGACTGAATCAGGGCTGGTGTGAAATAAAAGCATTAATCTTTCTGCCTTGCTGGATGTATGCAGACTGCATAAGGCCTAACATTTGTTTCAATTCCCGTGGAGTGATTTAAGTTCCAAAGGCCTGTTGAAGTCTTACTGCTACCAGCCAAAGGCTGCTAAGAGAAAGCTACCCCAGAATGCACGATTCACAGGTCAGCACTGTTTTGTTTAATACATCACATCTCTTCATAGACAATTTTATTGTTTTGCAGAACAAACATGTTTAGAAAGAGGAGGTATAATGTACAGCTTGATTGCCTTCAGGGACTCATGGATGATGGTTCCGTGACTCCTGAGCTCTCTCAGGCCCTGGGGCACAGCACAGAGCACCCCTTCAGCTGCCAAGCCAGGGGACGACTGGCACAGGCAATGCAGCTGAGGCAGCAGAGTTGGCTTTGCCTTTATTCTCCACACGGAGAACAGCAAAGGCAAGGAACTGCTTCTGATTCATGTTAAGAAGTCTTGACTTGAGTCTGCCTGACACGTGGTTTCTATGTCAGTCAGATCTGCCTGTTTCAGTAGTTAACACTTGAGCACTGTCTTGCTGAAGCTTGGTGTAAAGAAACCAAGCAAACCCACAGTATCAACCACATGCTAAAAATCTTAAATCAACCACTGTGATTGATAAACATGTAGCATTACTTGGCAAATGAGTGATAGCTTTATATTCTATCCACAGAATAACAATATTGGGTTAACAAGAGAAAGAAAGAACTAAAGCAGAACAAAGAGACTATTTTTTATTCTTGGTCTGGATGTGTATTTGGTACTTGCAGAGATGCTATTACCCACTGCCTCTCTCTCGTATCTCCAGTGGCTGCAGTATCAAGGTAGCCCAAGGTTCTTCAGATGGAGAAAGTCCAGAGTTAAGAGTAAGGAAGAAGGGGGTTGAATTGGAAGTAGAACACAGCCTTAGTTATTTGCTATAGTGTATTAAAACAGCTCTAGGAGTTTCATATACTAAACAGCAGCAGTCATTTCACATTTAAAAATTAATGTTTTCATTACAGATGGCAATACAAACCCCAGCACCTTTAGACACGTGATCAGCTCTTCTGTTGTCTTCACACACTCTGTCTCTGAACATGACAATTTGATGCAGGAGTGGGCATCATAGTTGATGAGGGAGAATTTGCAAAAGGGATGACGGAGAAAAGCTTATGGAAATCACAGCAAATAAAGAAATTAAGGCCGGCAGGGTTGCTGAAACAGGCTGATAAGTAGATATTTGTTGGATAGTAAATTTCAAATAGCACATATTTACCTGCTCCCACTAATTTAGCAGGAGTTGCTGCCTCAAGGAAAAGTATTTGTTAAGGTGGCAGCTGGAATACAATCAGCATCACCTTGCTGATCCCGCACACGTGCACAGTCCCGTCATCCCTCAGAGCTCTGTGCCCCAGGACAGTGGGACACACACTATGGAGAAAGATCAGAACTGCTGGCAGTCACTCAAACCTCCCACCTGCTTGGAGTGTTTTTAGTGGAATTGCAAATGAACACGATGGTGGTTCCAGGACTGTAGTTGACAATAATTTAACTACAGCTATTATTAAACAGGCAAATTGAGATATGGGGACAAGCTACATCTCCCCAGCAGACAAGCCAGACAAGGACTGATAATACACATATGGGTGTGCAGAAGTGAAAGATGGCTTATTCCAGCAGCATCATTCTGCTACAGCCATTTGATGTCCCAGAAGATTCGAGTGTATACAGGTCCATGTACAGGAAATACATGTAGACTATTATTTTTGACAGGACCGAGACCAAATAGTCAAAAGGAGAAAACAAGGAGTATACAGAGTGACTTGAAAATAGATGTATAGCTGTAAAATTTGTAACTAACTGCTGCTTACCTGGTGAGCATTTCTATCTATAGAAATGTTGGGGTGTGTATGGACTGAAGGGCAAAGTCTCCTTGCAGACACGACAAAGGTCACACCTCTGGCTGCTGTGCACATGACAGACTACCCAAATGAGAAGGATTCATGCAAAGCTGATATAGGAGGATGAGCTAAAACATTTCTAGGTAGCCATCCACTCTAGTGTGGACGAGAGTTGTGCTGGCCAACAGTGATTAACTTTCATTTTAACCTACTGGAGCTCATCATCTTCCTCATGCTGCTGCTAAATGCAGCATGTTAGAAGACTTCTTCAGAAACTGGTGTAGCTGAAACTTTCAGGAATCTAAAGCAAACGTAGTGTAAACACTGCACAAAAAGGAGGAGGGGGAAAAAGATAAATTATTGCTAGAATGAAGAATGAATTTAGCTTAGATTTAGCTCACACTCTTTCCTCCCTTCTCTAAGAGTCTTGTATTTATTTGCTGTTTCAAAAAGCGGAGAGATGAGACTGAGTGTTTCAGGAGTCAACAATGAACCTTTCATTGAGCTGGCTTAAAGCAGCAGTGCTGATCATGCAGGCCCCTTTCAAAGGAAGATACAACGCTGTGCTTTTCTTTATTTTTTTAGGCTTTTTTAATGATTAGGTCTTTGCTTCAAAGATATCCAAAACAATCTACAAAGATGAAGACACCCCAAAATTTTCAAGTGTTCATTCCAAGAACTGTAAGGAGAGCTCCTTCTGGAGTTGCATCTCTGATATGGAGGATGACTTCAACACTTTGCCTTCAGAGATGTCAACTTTTTTTTTTTTTTTTCCCCCAAAAAACCTTTAGTTAGAATTTGGTTTTCCACCCTCCTTGAGCATACTGGTAGAGGGAAGGAAAGTGTCTTCTGCAACTCAGAAAAGCATAAAGGGGACTAATGGACAAGGAAACAGTGGGTGTTACCTGTCCTTTTGTGTGAAGGGAGAGCCACAGACAGGCGTAGGTCTCTAATTTTATTCTCATTACTTACACGGTCACTGCACCGTGCTGCAAGTTATTAACTCACAGCATCCTACTGCATGTTACTGGCTTTGCACTAACCTAGCAGAAAGGAACATTCTGTTTATGGTTAAGCCATTGCCATCAACACTTGCTACTATGTGAAGAACAAAACGCTTTTGGTAGAGGATGCAGTCATCATCACCATCTTTAAAAACTAAATTTTAGTTTAGCACTCTTCCTTGTGCTTCAGATACACGTATTGAATTTGATATCATTTACAGTTAGTCTTATGAAATTCTGCTTGTTTTTCTTCCAAATAAAATAGCAGCATTTGCAAAATAGGGAGGTCCAGTAGCAAAATATGTAGTTATTACTAAATAATGATGGTCCCATTTCATTTCTTTGCATATAACGTCTGTTGGAGAATTGACTCAGACAAACTCTACACAGGTATAGTCACAAAGATAAAGCACAATGGTTTTCTGTAGTACCAAGTCAAAAAAGCTGGTGCTGTCTGGCAAGTAATTACCTGCCTCTTTCTTATTCTATGATCCAGTCTGACTTGAAGAGAAAGGTGGATGTGATCACTAAGCACTTGTCACTTTGCATCCTCTGTCTCCTATTTTCACGCCTTCTTTTGTCGTTACTCAACTTCAGAGTGGAAGATGAGGCATGCAGAGTTTTAGGGAAGGTGTTTGTGAACAGAATCATAGAACTGAAGTTCAAAAACCTCACAGCCCAAAATCCAGAACAGGTGTATCGTGTTTGCATTATGTTTCAGTTAACGGAAGAAACAGCCTGTCACTGCAGTAAAATACAGGGAGGTCACCACTTCTGTAGACCAACACCTGTATTTTAATCGGCTTGAACTAACGTGCAGGGACTTCAAGAACAACAAAGTTGATGCTTTTATTTTTCGGTGGGGAATACTGAAAAGCTGAAAAGAGCAACATTCAAGCAGAACTACTTTCAAATGCCCAGCTGCACATGCTGACTGCTTCAACAAAAAGGAAAAAATTAATGAAGATGATGAAGAGTCCTTCTCACTGATGTATTCCAGGACCATTATTTAAGAGTGGCTCTTTCCAGCAGCAGAGTTTGTTCTCCCAAAACAGCTGCTGATAGTGAGAAATAGAGCCCATTATTGCACCTGTTCACCATGTAAAATGTGCACTGCAAATACTTTTGAGCAGTTTAATCTCATGCAGTCTTTTTTCACTGCGGTCCTTTGTGTAGTAAAGTATGTACACACGCGGCCTTAACTAAGCATAATCTTATGAACTGGTTATACTATAACTACTTCCTTACACAGCAGCTCCTGCCACCACAGCCTTTGTGATGAACCACATGTATTATTTTTGTTCTTTATGCAGAATTCTAATCAGGTATTTGAGTAACGAGATAAACATCTGGTGCCAATAAATATAGTTAATTTTAAAAAGTGCCGTCTTAAATCTTTCCATTGGCTTTCTAGGCATAGAAGTTTCCAGGAGAATATGAATTTATTTCCAGCGTGAACTGGCTACAAACTCTGTTACATCAAGGGATTACTTTTTGCTTAGACTCTCTCTTGGCTGTTCCTCTGATGACTGACAATATCAGTAAATACAATACAACAAAGAGAATGTTACTACAGTTTGTCAGGGCACTTAAGTGTCTACATATCAACTGTGAGGACAGGTGCTGTCAGATATTACACCGGCATACTTCTTGGAGTCTATTATAAAATCTGTATTTTTATGACAGTTAATATCAGTTTTCCTCCCTGGTAAGTCTTTGTACTAAGATAATCATCGTAAGATTTAAGAAAAAAAAAAAAAAAAGGGCTTTTATCCCTTAGAGATTTATGTCTAAGATGTAGCATAATCACAGAAAGAACTGCTGATTACAGAATGAACTGAACACCACAGTGAGTACAAAGCCAAATATAAAGAGGACATTGTATTCACTAGGCCAGGTGATTACAATTTGTCCAAAAGAAAAGTCATGCAAAATTCAAATTTTAAATGTATTTATCACCTGCCATTGAGTTGATAAAAGCAGCTAATATAACTTCTGGATATTTATACAGAATATAATATTTATATTATATTCTATGTAACTGCTGGAATTGCACCAGGACTCTTTTCAGGGTGTTGCCTATGCACTACTGAAGAGCAGTTCATGTTCTCAGGTACCTCACATTACACATGTGCTGCTGCCCAGTCAAGACATGGAACTGCTTCGAAACAGAACAGGTACACAGCAACAATTCCCGGCAATTCTTATTTTTCCTAGAAGCCCTGGCTCGCACCTAGTCACGGGTTTGAAACTAGATGAAAAGGCAGAGCTGTTTTATGTAACTTACCTTTACTAGATCACAGCTATCTTACTCAAGAATCATGGAGTTTTTTAACTGAAAGTAGCATAAGAATTTGAGGAAAAATAATGGATATATGTGTCCCATGAACCAGGCACAATTTCAATTCCAAACAATTCAAAAAATTTTTTAAAAATTATTAGTTTTACATTCTCCCTCTAATACAGTAAATATTGGGGGTTTTCATTAGCTGTGTATTTTTAGCATCTAAACGAGTAAGAAACAATAGTTATTCCTCTGTTTATCCATTATGAATATAGCCCAATCTGATTTGGAATACAGCTACTCTAGGTGAAGCTGTCGAAGTGCATGAAAGAACATTTAAGACATTTTAATGCCAGTGACACAGTGTCCAATATGCATTTGACTTGAAGAGTATGTACAACTTATTCATTTGATTACTGTATCTAACCTCAAAGTTAAATGGACCGAACTGGCTGCAGAAGATTTGCTTACAAAACAAATCCCTCAATTCAAACCCAGCAGAAATACTATCCTTCCCTTCCAAACCTACAGAAAATCCTGTCCACCCTTCACCAACTGTAAATTAAGCTTGAAGTTACTGACCTAACCTTGGTCTTTTCCCCATTCATATTTCTTACATGAAGTTACAGTAGAAATGGTGCAAAATAGCAAGACCTGTTGGAATCGGCAGAAAGGAATTCAAACTTTAATCTGATTGGTTTAATTTTTTTTAGCATGAGGAAAAAGAATAAAGTTACAAGGTTCTTTTAATATTTTCACAATGTTAAACTAAAACTGAGCTCTAGGCTACATGTGTAAGTAAATCTAGAACACAAGAGGGTTAAATAAGATCTTCTTTTAAGATACAAGAAATTAAGCTTTCTTTACGTTTAACAAACTTCACAGAACAGATACTGCAAAGGAACAACCCCCTCCCCAACTTTTTGTTTAAAGTGAACATTGTCCATAATTCACATGAACTTTAAGTAGTGTCCTCTCAAGAGCCACCTTGAAACCGTCTGTGCACTTGTAACGAGATTAAAGAGAATATTAAGAAGGAACAAAATAGCATCTTCAGTATTAAAGCAGAAAAGTCTTGTGTATCAATCAGAATGCCCATCAAATGCTAGGATAGGATTTTGTAGGAAAAGAAAGTGCGTATCACAGCAGCCGCCAAAATCCATGTTTTTTAAAACTCCTCATGGCAAATGTAAATAATATCCTTGGACACTCCCTCTCACCAGGACCACTTCCTGAAAATGCAGCCCATTACAGAAGCTTTTGCTGCTGGTTCATATTCTTGAATAAAAACAAGGAAAAAAAAACAAAACCAGTTTGCCTTCTAGGCAGCTTGCATTTATAATGATGGGAGACTTCTGATTTGCTTCATGGTTAATGCTAATACAGTCAGATGCTGAGTGTGTGTGTGGAGAGACACATATATATATATATATGTATTCTTTGTTTAATTAGTTGTCTTATTGTTAAATGTTCCTAACTGGCTACCAACGTAAGAGTATAATTTGGCCTACAAGAAGTTAATTACCTGTAACAAGTAGAATGGAGGATGACTCATACAAGCTGGGGTTTTCCAAGTGACAGGTTACTTCACCCCCAATGTTTCAGATCTGCCCAGTACTTGAAGATGAGACAAAGTCGATCCCTCCCTCAGATTTTCTTACAAATTTACCCGCTTGCCAATAACTTACTAATTGACTGAGAAGTTAAACTCATTCAGGATTAAGCTGGGCGACATCGGCACGAATCGTTTTTACCTGCGTAAGCCCTGTGTGCAGCAGGAGACAGCCCGGTTATGATGTTTGCTTTTACGCTTCCAAAGTGGCAAAGCTGGTGCGGCTCGGCTCAGCTCAGCGTGACACACCGTAACACAGAACCACGGCTCTAACCAGATCCAGAACGTTCTATCCAGGTAATGCTTTCCACATCCACTTGCTATACTCGCTTTGCGGGCAGGGATTTTCGTGGGCGCGTTCAGCTGCATAGAAGGAGGGCTGGTGGAGCCCCTTTGATTATCTCATTGACACTCTGAACGTGAGGAACACGAACTCATTCTGACAAAGGGTGTTTGTTTTACAGGTTGTTCCCCGATACTGTTACTGAATTCCGTTTGCTACAAAATGTCCTTTTTTTCCCCAATATGTAAGTCTAGCTACAGAAAGTCAGTCTGTAGAATCCAGCCATGGCTACTGTGCTGTGAATTAGCCTTATTTGATCAATTATCAGATACCTGCACTTAGCAAAAGGCAAACAAGAGCCAATCAGGTTTCGGCCAGTGGGAATGGCTGCACTGCTCAAGGTATGTGGAATCTGTTCACGTAACACGTAGAATCTCTGTGGTTGCCATGTAAAAAGTTATGCACCATTTACTGCTCCAGGATGGAGTTGGCTTTAAAGAGAGATCATAATTTAACAGAGAAGAAAGAAAAAAAAAGAAGAAGAAAAAAAAAACCCAACAAAAACCCTGATAGGTTCTTTATAGTAAGATACATATAAAAATTTTTCATAAGAATCTCTGTCCCCCTTTCTTTTTGGCTTCCTGGGAAGAACCAGAAAGGTGTTCCTACCCCAACAGAATCCCTGATGCTGGTGACACTGCCTAACTCAAAAGCCACACGCGATGAAGGCACGAGTGACCAGTCAGGTCTTCTGGGCTTAAGCAGCTGCAGTTGCTGCTCCAAGTAGTATTTCACCTCCTCAGGATTCAGTAGCAGTGAAGAGGTGAAAGGCTGCACATTAAACAGTTTGTCCGAAAGCCATGTGCATAGCAAACTTTTACACCAGCTTCTATATAACTATTTGTTTTAACTCTGCAGCTGGAATGTTTCCAGCATAAGGCTTTTAGAGTGACTCCAGCAATAACAGAAGCCTTTGGATTTTTCTTGCTTTGTTTAAATCCACTAGCCATACTCAAAAATAATATTTCTTCATGTTTTATTTTTATACGGTGGCTAGCAGGCACCTTAGTAACCAGCCAGAGATCAATTTCAACCACCATCAATCCCTAAACTACAGTACCAGGACGGCTGGCTAAAGAAAGGAAACTGATTGGCTGTAGTCTGAAACTTGCCTAGTACAAGGTGTCTGGCTGACTTTGTCCTAAATAAGGCTAACATTAGTGAACTAAGAGAACAGCATTTGGTTGCAGTCTTGCACTCAGGAACATCCTTCGCCAATGCGTTGGCAAGATCTCCCTACTTTCCGATCCAGTTTCACCATTTTCATGATGGCCTCCTCGCGCCCGCGGCCCATGTGGTCGAACGTGCAGTCGTGCTGTTCGGGCAGGCGGTGCAACATGCAGAACACGTAACCTGCCAGAGGGAGACGAGAGACACGGTTAGGGACTTCGTACAGACGTGCCATCTCACCCGAACTGCAAGTGAAGGAACCCCCCCTACTGGAACTAGAACTTTACCCAGTTCTCAAAAATTAATGCCAGTTTCAAGCTTTTACTTATTTTCTTACAGGGTATCGAATATTTGATCATTTACTGCATTTTGTTGAGAATTTATCAACACAGTACCAAAACTCAAGTCATACAAGATTTGTGGTTTTTTTTGCCATCCTCTCATCTTATACAGGAAACCTCCAAAATCATCTAGGCTACGTACGTCTACATAGTAACAAAGCTAATGCTTTTGCGTTTTAAGCACCTGAGCTGAAATCTGTCCTACTTTTAAGTGGACTTTGTTGTCAATTCTGAAATTCGTGCCTATGGCACTCTAGGGTGACCTCCCAAGCAGATTTTCAAGTCAGAACCGTTAAATTTGAGCACCTTTCTTCCTCTTCACTGCCAGTGTTGGCAGTGATGGCAGGAGAGTTCACTGCTCCTTAGCTATCCTAGTCTTCAGAAACTTCCCCCCGTGAACCATTCTGACACTAACCACAGGGGGGAACAGGCATTTGACACAGGAATGTGTCATGCCACATCATTTTGCTTTGTAGCTGAGAAGATGAGGTTATTGTCTCTTTGTCTAAAGGTCCTCGATGTTACTCAGCTTTGGTGAGTACGAAACTCACTAAACTTGACACGTGACTTAGATGCTTTTCCCTGCAGGTGACGAGGGCATCTGCCGCACCCACAACTTTCTAGTCTACAAAGGAAATCAGCTTTTTTCTTTTTTGTCCCTAACACTTTCTAACAGTAAAGAAACTGCCTCAAATTTTCCACTTCCAAAATGAATGTTAAATAGCAGTAAGTAGCATTAAGATGCTGTAGGAGGGAAAAGTCACACAGTTACAGGGCTCACCAGTCTGCTGTGTACGAAACCAGGTATGGTTCTTAGCGCCTGTGCTGGGATATTTTTCCTGCCTGATGGTGCAAAGAGTAACACTCTGCCTCTTTCTTGAGTACTTCACGTTACTGCTGCTCCTCAAATGCTCAAAAGATATTAAACCACGAAATTATGATATTTGAGAGATGGAAAAGGATAAAAATGAGGGACTGAATGATTGGGAGAGTGTTTTGTGCATATATAAACACACACATATATATGAGAATATCTGTGTGAGGTAATTTAAGTTCCTGGACTATAAAACACCAATTGCAGGAGAGAACAACATGCTACCTCTATATTAGAGTGATTGTTAAGAAAACAGAGAGGGAAAAAGTGTCATACACAGAATTATTTGTGAAAAGTGAAGAAAAATTGATTTATCTTTGCTCTTTGTTTCAGTAGCACCAGGCTATGAAAAGACATGCCTATTATCTGTGTCTGGCTTTGAAACCCAGTTCTAGGAACAAAACCAAAAAGACAAGTTTTATGTATTGGTATGTACAGTTCAGAAATATGGATGGAAACGTGCAGACTGAATTGATATGTATCTCACCCCTTGTGATCATTGCCTCCACTTCAATCTCAATCTGGGTCATACCACACTCAAATGTGACAAATATCTTTCCCGAGGTGCCAAACATTCAAGGTCTGATTGTTAAAATGAAAATATTCCTGGACTATAGTGCCAATACTGAGCAGGCATTTCACTCAGTTCTCTCTCACAGAAAGCTGGGTCTGAAGGCTTCCCTTATTTCTTGAAATAAGATTTCAAATTGCTGAACCAATGTCCACTGCAGGTACAAGAATCATAAATTCCTGACTGGATGAGCTCAAAAATCAAGTTCATCATCTTATCTGCAATGAATGTCTAAGAAGCACATGCAAGACACCACAAAGATATGGACAGGGAAGTAAGTGTCTCAGTCCCTTCTAAATAAAAACTGGTTTTAAATCCTGTCAGTTTTACAGATCCTTTCCAAATGTTTAACAAGCATATGTAAAAATGTCATCTAATGTTACTGAAAAGAGATACTGAAAATTTATACAATTTTCTGCACTGCTTCACCAAGACCCTTTAACAATTTTGTAAATCTAGTAAGGAAGTATATGTGCCACCTGATTTATAACTTTTGAACATGACCTTTCAATTGCTCCATCTCTTCCCCTTCTACAAAGCCTTGTGCAAATCAGCACAGCTTCATGATGCTCCTTTCTACTCTGCCACCCTCAATACAATGTCTTGTGCTTTGCCTGATCTTTATTTCATTTTTGAACACCTTTTATTTCTTTATAGAGCACCCGTTTTCACACAGGAAAATCTCTGTATGCTATATTAATTCCACATGACACACTATTTATTTTTTTCTGTTCATCAAGGATTTTTTTATGCATTCTTGAACAAAGTTTCAGTAACTGTCCACAAAAGAATAGCAGGAGATTTTCATTTTTCCCAGAGTATGAGAATAGTATGTCTAATTTCAGCGACTAAATGATCTAAACCTATTATTAATATATG